>CAWUFW010003217.1:600000-817500 GCA_963921515.1 Calotriton arnoldi
CCAACCCCTGAAACCCGTTAAGGAGGCTTCCTCTGAGGGGGTCCCCCACCCACACTGGTCAGTCTCCCCTGCGAACCCAGGAATCTATTTGCCTCTCACCAGCAAGCCACTACCACCCCGTGTGCGCCAGCCATTCCGGATGTGGTTTTCGGAAATAAAGGAATAGCTCACAATCGCCTCCCGGCATGACGGCTCTGTCCACTCTATAGGCTGGCTCGTTCGTGTCTGCATATACCCAATAGTTTATAACCAACAACTGCAAGGCCAAGTATTATAGCTTGACGTCTGGGACCGCCATAACACCATTGTACCCTCCTTTTTGTAGTTTGTGGAGCGCTATTCTGGGATAGCCACCCTGTCACAACAGCATTCTGACTTCTTGGGCTACCCGCTTAAACACTGCTGGTGGGACTGGACATGGGGTATTTAGAAGAACGTACAGAAGGTGCGGCAAGGCCATCATTTAAAAAAGGGCAGCTCTGCCCATGAGGGACAACGGGAGAGTGCGCCGATGGCGCACATCGATACTGAGTCTGTCAATCTGGGTTGTAAGGTTCCTCTTCAGGAACCTTCCGTGATCTTGAGTGACGTAAATACCCAGGTACCTAAATCCCTCAGTATCAACTGGGGCTGCGCACCTCGCCGGTACCCTGGGTGGGGGATCACGATAGCGGGAAGAGCACTGATTTAGACCAATTAATGGTGTATCCTGAGTAGCTTCGAAATAGTTAAAAAATGTGAAGCCCTCTTGCCATAGAGTGGTACGGTCTCGCCAGGTAGAGCGAAATTCGTTCCTCCCACCCCCCGGTGCCTCTATACCCCAGATCATCTGGTCTTTCCTGATCCAATGTGCCAGCGGCTCTAGTGCGAGGGTGAACAATAGCGAGGACAGGGGGCAACCCTGTCTGGTGCCTCTCCGCAGCTGCGAGTTATAACATTTTGAAGTTTAAAGTGAAACATGACACCTAAAAGATCACAGCCCAAACTGTGGACATCTAGTCGTGCAAGACCAAGGCAAAGTCAAAAGTTATGGCCAACCTCAATAGAGTATGGTTCATATATACAAAGTGGATTGGGCCTGGTCTCCGCTTACATTCGAACTTAGAAGGTAAAGTTCAGAGATGCAAGGCAGCTGATGGTGTCCAAGGAGGAATAGTCATTGGGGAGCTGCTAGATGAAGTTGTGGTGAAGATTTCGATGTTGAAGGGAAGTGACACTTTTGACATGGTGTTCCCCCACTTTTTGTCTGGTGTATGATGCAATTTCGAATTAAAAGTGCACTGGGTCCCTGCTAACCAGGTTCCCAGTGCCAGATCTCTTTCCTAAAACTGTACCACTGTTGGCACAATTTCAGCCACCCCTGTAAGCCCCTAGTAAATGGTACCCCTGGAACCTATGGCATTGGTACTGAAGTGTGTCCTCTGGGGCTCTAGCACCCATTGTGCCACCTCAGAGACCCCTCACAAAGACCATGCAAACTGCCATTGCAGGCTTCATGTCTTGGTGCAGAGAAAACCAAAGAGTCAACATGGCCCACTGCCCTGTGTGCCATGCCCACATTCTGCCCATGTTCTGCATTCCGTCCATCAATTGTGTGTCTTTTGCTTCCTCGCCCTAAGTGCGCCGGGTATGCCCAGACATGGGTACCGGGCTCACTGTGCCACTGGATTCAAGCTATCCTGGCTGATGATGGGTGAAACCCCGAAACCGGTCCTAGGATGCTTGTTTCCAGTCCAGGGAGGACCTGGCTTTGCAGTTCGGGCTGGACTGTTCCCATGAGGCAAAGGGTCAAGACTGATTTGCATATGGCCAGGTCTAAACTGGGGTGGCATGGTGAGCAAAAGAATGATGGATTTAACCCAGATCTCTTGACTGGGGGTGAATGTTTTGATTTGTTCTGCATTCCATCCGTCAATTGTGTGTCTTTTGCTGCCCACATACATAGAATGAGGTGTAGGTAAGCCGCCCCAACTGCAAGCTTTATAGCCCTAAGCTAGGGTGCACTATATCCCATGTGTGGACATATCTGCATGAGCAGATATGACCCTACAATATCAAGTCCATTCTTGGATATTGTAAATGCACAGAGAAGCCATAGAGAGCACATGGGCTGGATACTTGTCATTATGAGTTTTCTAGCTCCATGATGGCTTTTTCTGTACCCTAAGATGTTTGGTACCAAACATCTCATCTGATTAAATCCTCACTGATGCTAGTGTTGGATATATTAATATTGCACACAGAAGTACACTTTAGAGGGTCCCCTGAAACCCAACCAAGCACTGGTGTGGTCTCTGACTAGTCTTAGCCAGCCTGCCACCACCAGACATGTTTCTGATCTTATGGGGTGAGAGCCAGTCTTCTAAGTGGCCTGGAACAAAGCCTGCTCTGGGTGGAGGTGCTTCACACCTTCTCCAGGCCAGGATGGGCTTTCAGAGCGGGAAGCTTCAAAGACAATGCTGCTTTTGAAATGTGACCCAGCAAGCTCCAGATAGCAGAGGATGCCAACCCCCCTTCCTGCTCCACATTTAGTGGGAGGACGGAGGGAAAATTAGTTAAATTAGGTGGTGGGTCCCCATTCAGTCAGCACCACCCCTAAGGTGGGGCAGGTAATGTGGAGTCCACTTTTCATTTCCCTCTATCTTTGTTTGTGAGGGAATAAGCCAATTAGGGTCAGAGTAGTGCCCTTCCTACAGGAAGTGGTCCCTTAGAGGGTGTAGACACCCTAAAGGTAGGTAGCCCATTGGCTACTACCTGTCACCCCCTTTAACACCCATAAATGTAGTACATAGGTGGCATCCCTGGACCCTCAACTTAGATTTGATGAACACAGAAGAAAAGGACAAAGAGGAGCTTCTGACCCGAGGAATGAAGTCCTGCTGCAGAAAATTGGCACCAAACCCTGCCTGCTGCCTTAAGGACTTGACACTTTTGTCTACCCACCAAGTTTGGAGACACCTGGACCTACTGGAGCAGTGCCATACCAATACCTGGGATGCTAGACCCTTTGCAGCATTCACCAAGATGACAAGTCCAATCCAGACTTGGACCGTCCAGGAAGCAAGCACCCATTGCAATACATCAAGACCCCTGAGACCCACTTTGTGAGTGGTCCAACTGTCCCAAAATCACCTCTCCAAGCTTCCTCCTCAGAACTGTGAGGACATCTTGACACGCACCGCCCGGCTGACATATCTGCTCTGCACTTGGCCCGACCAGCCTAGGTAACAATGATATAGCTGTGCTCCCATCGTCCTGAGGCCCTGGCAACCGGCGCCTTTGTGTGGGAGCCCCTAGATTTACTTTTAAGCCCCTTAGTGCAATGTGTTTTCAAGTGGCCCCTTTCTTCGTAGCACACCAGCTACCAATGACCTCGGCACCCTGCTCCCAGCTGAATCCAGGATGCTCCAGAGAATTTGCTGTTGGAACATTGTACCTGGTCTTACTACTTACCTAAATCCCAAAGGTGACCCTTGAAATTCAACTGTGTAATTTTATAAGCTGCGGCTGGCGGTCTCCCGCCTGCCGTATTACAATGTCACTGTTGGGCCAGCTGTGGTGTTTCTTACGGCGGTGTGTATTTTTTCATATGTGTTGATGCAAGTGTGAATATTTTGACAAATGCAAAAAGAACAACTGAGAGACAGAATGCTGCACAATGTCAAACATTTTCCCCAGTACAGAGATCTGGTCCTAAATCCATAGTTCTTTTGCTCCCCATGCCATTCCAGTTCAGACCCAGCCATATGCAAATCAGTCTTGACCCTGGGGAACAGTCCAGCCCGAACTGCCAGGCCAGGTCCCCCCTGGACTGGAAACAAGCATCCAGGGACCGGTTTCAGGGCATCACCCCTCATCAGCCAGACCGGCTTGACTCCAGTGGCATGGAGAGCACGGGAACCACATCTGGGTATACCCATCCCACTCAGAGTGACAAATGTCAAAAGAACAATTGATGGACAGAATGCTGCACAATGTCAAACATTCACCCCAGTACAGACATCTGGGCCTAAATCCATTGTTTTTTGCTCCCCACGCCATTCCAGTTCAGACCCAGCCATATCCAAATCAGTCTTGACCCTGTTCCCCATGGGAACAGTCCAGCCCGAACTGCCAGGCCATGTCCTCCCTGGACTGGAAACAAGCATCCTGGGACCGGTTTCGGGGCATCACCCCTCATCAGCCAAGCTAGTTTGATCAAAGAGACATGGAGAGCACAGGACCCACGTCTGGGCATACCAGTCCCACTCGGGGTGACAAATGCAAAAAGAACAATTGATGGACAGAATTCTGCACAATGTCAAACATTCAGCCAAGTACAGAGATCTGGGCCTAAATCCATTGTTTTTTTGCTCCCCCTGCCTTTCCAGGTCAGACCCAGCCATAAGCAAATCAGTCTTGACCCTGTTCCCCATGGGAACAGTCCAGCCAGAACTGCCAGGCCAGGTCCTCCCTGGACTGGAAACAAGCATCCTGGGACTGGTTTCGGGGCATCATCCCTCATCAGCCAGGCTAGCTTGACTCCAGTGGCTGGAGAACACAGGACCCACATCTGGGCATACCCGTCCCACTCGGGGTGACAAATGCAAAAAGAGCAATTGATGGACAGAATGCTGCACAATGTCAAACATTCACCACAGTACTGAGATCTGGGGCTAAATCCATTGTTTTTTTGCTCACCATGCCATTCCAGTTCAGACCCAGCCAGATGCAAATCAGTCTTGACCCTTTTCCCCTTGGGAACAGTCCAGCCCAAACTGTTCCCATGAGGAAGAGGGTCAAGACTGATTTAAATATGGCTGAGTCTGGACTTGGGTGGTGAAGTGAGCTAAAGAATGATTATGGTTTCAACCCAGATCTGTAAAAGAGGGTGATTGTCTGAAAAGTTTCAGCGCTCTGTTTATCGTCTCCTTGTATTTGCATTGTTCACCCTAAGTTGGCAGGGTATGCTCAGACGTGGGTCCCTTGCTCACTTTGCCACTGGATTCAAGCTAGCCGGGCTGATGAGGGCTGTTACCTTGAAACCGGTCCCAGGATGTTTGTTTCTGGTCCAGGGAAGACCTGGCTTGGCAGTTCGGGCTGGACTGTTCCAATGAGGAAGAGGGTCAAGACTGATTTGCATGTGGCTGGATCTAAACTAGGGTCGCGAAATGAGCTAAAGAATGATGATGGATTCAACCCAGATCTGTGACTGGGGGTGAGTGTCTAAAAAGTTTCAGCGCTCCGTCCATCATCTCCTTGTTTTTGAGTACACAAGTGTTGAATGTACACATATGCATGACGTGAAAAAATACCTACTACGAGTACTTTCCCATTGATGTAGTTTGGGTCATATGTGCCAGTCCAGTCAATCAGTAAATAGTACAAAATGGACTTACCTGGATTTAAGCGCCAACGGGGTCATTTTCTTCCGGGTCAAGATGCTGCCGTGAAGGGGAAACCTGGCAGAAGGGATCCAGTGGGAGACTGAAGGGAAGAAAAGGAAATGGGTGAGTATGCCCCCCAATTCCTTCATTTTACCGGACTCGATCAGGGAGTCTTCCTGCCATGGTTAGCCCATCGGAAAGTCAACTCGTAATTCGGACAGCAGTGAACTTCTCTGTGCCACCCTCTGGCAGCTGATTTTCCCCAACAGACGTCGAGGTGGTCAGCTAATGATTGGTGGTGGTAGCGATGCTCAGGTCGTCTTTAGTTAAGCAAACGGCCAACATTGTAATACAGCGGTCAGACTGCCAACTTTGCAGTGGGTTTTCTGATGGTGTTTTGTCTGCTGTTCACTTACTATCAAACTCGCAATCATGCCCTTAGTCTCTTTTATGAAAGTTGAAAAACTCAAGCGAGACAAGGTTATAGCCGATGAGGGTTCCACTAGGTCAGATACCCCTTCTGCATGGTGCCATTGAACACAGAAAAACGTAGGGGGAGCTGCTGTGAAGTCGGGCCAACTGCTGATGCACCTTGGGCTGAGAGGCAAGCAGGCAGGTCTTCTCTCTCTTGTCAGAGTAAATTTAGGTCCAAGTCCCAAGTTTTGGAATTGGGCTATCTGGTGGGCACTTTTAGCACCAGTTCCAAGGGTTAAGACTGGAGGCACACCATTTGGAGGGTCAAGACTCACTCGGGCTGGGTCAAGGTGAGGGTTGAAGATAGTTGGAGCCTTTTCTTTTCCTGAGGCTGTAATTCAGAGGCCAGCAAACTAACCCTTGGAGTCACTTTAGTACTCTTGGGTGTAAGTAGAAAAGCAGGTCTCAAGCAGAAAGGAAGCTCTCTCAGGGCACAGGGCAGGCTTCAGGCAGCAGGGCAGTCCTCTTGGTGCAGCAGGGTAGTCCTCTGAAGTACAGAGTAGACCACAAGGAGCAGGGCAGTCTTCTGAGAGTCCTCCGCAGGTCCAGAAGTGAACTGAAGAGTGGGTCTGAGGTTCCAAATTTTACACATCGTGCCAGATTTGAAATGGAAGAAACTTCTGGAGTTAACCCCCCAAGAAGTGTTTGAACTTTCCTGCTCCCCTGCCTTGGTCATAGGATGTCTGGGGGCACAAAAGGCAAGTGTGAGCTTATTTGTGTGTGGACTAAGGCAGCTCTTTGAAGAGCAAGTGGAGTTGTGTACAGTTCCGCCCCTCATATCCTGTCAGGATGGCCCATTCTGCCAAAACTGAGTCCCCCTATTTTGTGACTATCTGGGAGAAATACGCAAAGGCCAACTGCCAACTACACCTAGTCATGTGAGCCAGGAAATAGGCTGCAATCACCAAATGGTTAGGACAAGAAAAATGCCAACTTTCTAAAAGTGAAATTTGCAAAAAAGTAATGGATGGAATGCTTAATTATTCTCAGCCACCTGTTATTACTTTGGACCACATCCCAGTGCATATTTTTGGTCACCATGGCACCTCAGTTCACAAACAACTATATATGCACATTAATCTTGACCTTGCTCAATTGGGAACAGTCCAGCCTGAATTGCCAAGATAGGTCGTCCCTGAACCAAAGCACAAGCAACCCAGGACCAGTTTTGCCCTAGTTATGGGCTTGTCGGTCAGGTACAGCTTGGTTCCAGTGACACAGTGTGCACGGGAGGCACATCTGGGCATGCAGTTCCCACTCAGGGCGACAAACTGAAATACAAAAAAAGGATGAAGGGAATGCTTGAATTATTCATAGCCACTGGTATATATGGGAATGCACCAAAATCCATGGGTGGATGCGTGGATGCAGCCATACTCTACTCATGTAACACCTTCCCAGGACCGATTAACGCAAGGCAGTGACTTGCACTGCCTTGCATTATTCCAGATTCAACAAACAACGCAGGGCCACAAAAGATGGCCTTGCATTGCTTGGTAAATCTGACTTGTGTTGTGTTGGCCTTGTGGCACCATGTGCAATGCAAGAGCAATGCAATTCCATGATAAATCTGGCCCTAGGTTCTTATTTTCTCTTTATTTTATCTCGCTATGAAGATATTTGATTTACATATTTTTCATTTTGAGTTAAAGTATCACGCAGTGGGTGTGTATTTTCTTTTCTTTCTATGATTTTCAAAGCAGCAGGAGACATTTAATTTAAATGTGAAAGCGTGCTTTAGTCTTTCCTGTGACTGATCTTGTAGTGCTCTTCTGTAAAAGAACTACGCAAGTTCGTACAAAATTCCTTTGGAATTAAACTTTATTTTGTATGAGCAGCATGTGAATTCCTCTTTGTCTTCACATTGCGGTAGTATGCTTGGTACTTTCTTGTGGACAGTGCTTAATATACGGAAAAATATGTGCAGTGATGGAGTAGGGGTGAAGTTTGGGGTGGGTTTATGGGTGAAGACTAGGAGGCAAGAATGTATTATTAGGATTTAAGCTATCTCAATGTACAAGATGTCAGCCATTTGTATTCTTGGTATTATTGCATGTACACAATGTTACATTTAAAAAAAAATCTAATTTCATGTGTGCAGATAGCACAGTATGAAACACATCAACATTAGAGTTTTCTCAATGTATAATATTGAATACTTTTTTTTTTTGTTTTTTTTTTTAAACTTTGGGGCATATTAGCAAGACCGGCGATAAAATTATTGCCGTTTTAGCGGCAGGAAACTGCCGCTAAAACGGCGATAATGGGCTTGCTAATATGCGTTATAGAATTCCAATAGAAGCCCAGGTTACATGTGCAGGATATCTACCCTGGGCTTCTATTGGAATTCTATAACGCATATTAGCAAGCCCATTATCGCCGTTTTAGCGGCAGTTTCCTGCCGCTAACACGGCGATAATTTTATCGCCGGTCTTGCTAATATGCCCCTTTGTTTATTGGCATTTTTTATCACAACAACACCATAGTTACAAAAAGCGGTAGACATTACATTAGCAGTCCATGGATAGAGCCTAGCATTTAGCAGCTGTTATAGGCACGAATAATAAACGGAATGTCTCAGCAGTCACTTTATCGGGTATCCTCTAAACCTTGCGGCCTATCGTTCTCAGGTTGGTGGGCTGTTTGCGATGGTGCAGCCCCATCTTCCATATTTGTAGCACCTACTCGGAGCATATAACTAGTAAGCGGTGCCCAAATATCACAGGGTCGTGAGCGGGGGGGGGTAGCAATTCAGCATAAATATTGTTTTGCTCCTGACAATAAGTAAGGTCCTTCAACCATTCTTTACATTTTGGTGCCCTGCCTCTCCCCCATCTGCAGGCGATTCTGCGCTCGGCTATGAGCAATCCTGTCGCCAGAAATCTTTTAACTCGACCTTTGTGTCCTGGGAGGTAGCCCAGGAGCCCCATTTCTGGGGTGAGGGCGAGCGGCCCGTCTATCATATCTCCCGAGGCGTTCCCCACCTCAGTCCAATATTATGCTATGGTTCTGCATTCCCATGACACGTGTAGAAAACCCGCTCCCTCTTGCCGACAGCGGTCGCATCTGTCGCTATCTCGTAGCTGGAGCTTGTTTAGTTTAACCGGGGTATAATACATCCTATGGAGGAATTTGAAATGAATGATTCTAAACCTGCTACTAGCGGTGATGCGTTCAGTTTCTTGGCAACTGTACACCCAGGCTTCGTCTGTAATCGGATGTCCCTGCTCCGTTTCCCACCCCTGTTTTGCTCTCAGGGTATTGTGTGTACCCGCCCCTATGGAGGCCTTATATATTCTGGACACGGCTGGGGGTGCCCCTGCCTGTAGCATTTGGTGCAATGGAAGCAGTGTGGGGGGTTCCCCTGGGAACTCGAGGGTAGCAGCCCTGACAGCTTGTCGCAAGCGGACATATAAGAAACGGTCCATGAAGGTGGGTGATTTGTTGCCTAAAAATTCAGCCACAGTTTTGAACTGCCCCTGGTGGTACATGTCCCCCCAAGTATGTATGCCCAGTCTAAGAAGCATGCGCTTACAAATCCCTTCCTGTGTGACCGGCAAATTATGTTGGTCGAGTAGCTGGAGTAGCGGGGAATATAGCATATGGACTTGGGATCTTTTGGCGATGGCACGCCATGCATTATTCGTACAAGCCACGGTGGAACCCCTTCCCCCAGCTACTTTGTCAGTCACCCCTAGAAACCCTGCCAGTGGTAACGGCGTCATAAGCCCCTGTTCGACAGCCAGATGCGTCATAAAGGGCGGGGGGGGTGAGCCAATATGCCGCGAAGTGCGCCTGGGCACTAAGATAGTAGAGTTCAGGATCTGGTGCTTCAAACCCGCCCTGAGCGAACGGTAACGTGAGGGTACACCATTTGATCCGAGGTTGTTTCCCTCCCCATGCCAGACGGATGAGTTGGCTCTTCAATTGAGTGAAGAAAGGGCGCCCCCGGGGGGAAAGGGATATTTGTGAATATGTATAGAAATTTGGGCATGATGACCATCTTCATTAAGCCTATCTGGCCAGCCAAAGAGAGCGGGAGGGCGATCCATCTATTGACCTGGTCCTCCACCCTATCGAGAGCCACCCCGTAGTTGGCTCGCAGTAGTTTTTCCCTGTCTCTGATGACTGTAATTCCCAGGTATCTGACCCCCTCCTCGCTCCACACCAGTGGATAATCCATTTGGAACGGGCTGGTACAATTCGTTAATGGCATGAGCTGGGATTTACCCCAATTAATAGTAATACCCGAGAAGGCCCCAAATTGTATTATTTCGTGTATCATGGCGTTTAATCCATCTGCCGGATTTCGCACATATAACGTGATATCTTCTGCGTACAGCGATATTAACACAAGCCTTGTGGGGTAGTCTAGCGCATATGGTTTATAGTGCTGCCGTATCATGGCTGCCAGCGGCTCCATGGCAATCGCGAATAACAGGGGTGAAAGGGGGCACCCCTGCCGCGTGCCTCTAGTGATACTAAAAGCAGGGGAGCGTTCTCCATTCAGTAGTAAGGAGGCGCAGGGCCGGTTATACAACAATTTGATCCATATGAGAAATCCTGGGGGAAATCCCATGTGCGTCAGGACTGCAAGAAGATATCCCCACTCCAGGGAGTCGAACGCCTTGGTGGCGTCCAGGAATACCGCCAACACCTGCTCCTCCTCGTCGATTTCGTGCAGAACGGAGAAGAGGGTCCTCAGACTATGGGAGGTTGATCTACCGGGTATGAATCCCGCTTGGTCAGGTCGAATCAGTCTATCCATCAGAGGTGTAAGCCTGTTGGCCAGCACTTTTGCCAACATTTTGACGTCGTTATTTAGCAATGATAGTGGGCGATACGAGTCTGTGGATTCGGGGGACTTGCCAGGCTTCAGTAATGAGACCAACATTGCCTCCCACATGGTGGGCGGAAGCGTCCCCGTTTGAGCCGCCTCCTCATAAACTGCTTTCAAAAGAGGTGCCAGTGTGTCTATGTAGTTTTTGTAGAATTCTATGCCCAGGCCATCTGGCCCCGGTGCCTTGCCATTACTTATTTGCATTATGGCTTCCCGTATTTTGTCTGATCCCAAGTCAGCCGCTAAGAATTCCCTCTGTCGGTTGCTAAGCCAGGCCAGTTCTATCTGATGCAGATATTGCGGGGTCTCATCCTGTCGCGCCGCACAAGACGTATATAATGTATGGTAGTGTGCAGTAAATACCCCCATTATGGCCGCCGTGTCTCTATGTGTCACCCCTTCCCCATCCCGGATCAGCAGTACATGGTTTGCAGCTCTGGGTGGCCGGATGGTCTCAGCGAGTGCCTTGCCAGGGCGTTCTCCCTCACCGTACCTGCGTGCTGTGTGATATTTGCCTCGGAAGAGACATTCCCTGTCCGCTTCGGCCTGGTAGTCTGTTAGTGTCTCCCTTATCTTGGCGTGTGTGGGGCTTGCATCTGGCCCCTGTACAGTTGACTCCAGTTGCTTAATCTGGCGCTCCAGATGCGCTATCGTTGTACGGATATCCCTTAGGATGCCCCCCGCCTTGGCTATGCAATGCCCCCATACCGTAACTTTCAGCGCTTCCCACACAGTGGCCAGGGACATCACCGAGTCTATGTTAGTCCTCAGATATTCTTCCAGTAGTTCCCCTATTTTGGACCAAAACACCGCATCCCGGAGTGCCGCAGGCTGCAAACGCCATTGTCTAGGTTGGGGTGACATCCACGGAGGCGTCATGGACATGAGCACAGGGGCGTGATCCGAATAAGTACGGGCTAAATGACAAGAGGTGAGAACCCGCAGTGCAATGTCTCGTGATACGAGCCACACGTCTAACCTGGACCAGGTGTTGTGCACTGCCGAGTGGAATTTGCCCTCCCGCTGAGCCGGGTGATGATGATGCCAGACGTCCACCAGCAGGTTGTCTGCGACTATTTGCTGGAGTTGACGCTGCGCTTTGGAGTAGTGATGTGGCAGCGGGTGGGAGCGGTCTTCTAAAGGGTGTAATGTTAGGTTAAAGTCTCCCCCCCATATAATGTGGGTCGACCCGATATTAACTATACGTGCCCATAAAGTAATGTACTAATCCTCTTCATCCACGTTGGGTCCATAACTACAGACCAATGTAACAGAAGCCGAAGCCAGTCTCCCTCATGTCATGCAAAACCTCCCCTGTGGATCCGATGTAAAACCCTCCTCGATGTATGGCACCGTTTTTTTTATAAGAATTGCCATCCCCCTGGAAAAGGCAGAGTACGAGGAGAAATACCTGTGTGAGGCCCATCTCGTGGCAAAATGGGGCTGTGTATGGGGGAGTGTATGCGTTTCCTGCAGCATAGCTATACTGACATGGTGCCTGTCCAGGTAGGCCAGTATGTGCCATTTCTTTCTGGGGTCCCCCAACCCTCTAACGTTCCAAGTGAGGAAATTCATCCCCGCGATGGTGTTGGCTTTCAGCCCTTCACCCGTCATCTCCCAACCTCCAGTACTTGTCTAGGTGTGTACATCCTGCACTGACGTCTACAATTAACCCCTTCGCTGCTAGGCCTTTTCCCCCCCTGTGCTAAGCCTTTTTTTGGCTATTTAGGGTAGTGCGCGCTTAGGCCCCTGTAACTTTTTGACCACATAAGGTATCCATGCCAAATTTGCGTCCTTTTTTTCTAACATCATGGGGATTGTAAAGGTACCCAGGGTTTGTGGATTCCCCTGGAGGGGACCCAGCAATTAGCCAAAATACAGCTAAATTTTGTTTTTTTGGGAAAAATGCGAAAAAGGGCTACAGATGAAAGCGTCTTGTTTTTTCCCTGCAAATGGCATCAAAAAGGGGTTGTGGTGCTGAAATCACCATCTTCCCAGCTTTCAGGGACAAGCAGACTTTTGTCAGAAAACCAACTTTTTTTACACAGTTTTGGCATTTTTCTGGGACATAGCCTATTTTTGCTATTTTTTGTGCTTTCAACCTCCTTCCAGTTAATGGTAGAAATGGGTATGAAACCAATAATGGATCTTGGAAAGCCATACATTTCTGAAAAGTAGACAAAATTCTGAATTCAGCAAGGGGTCATTTGTGTAGATCCTTAAAGTTTTCCTTATAGAAACTAACAGTTAAATAAAGGAAAAATTGAAAATTAGTTGAAAAAAACAGCCATTTGTGTCAACGTTTTCACCTGTAACTTCTTCTAATTATGACAGCTATTTGAAGGCAATATACCGTTATATCCGCTGGACCTTTCTGGTTGTGGGGATATATAGGACTTGTAGGTTCACCAAGAACCCGACGAACCCAGAGCCAATAACTGAGCAGCATCTTGCAATGGTTTTTTATTATGTACCGGGTATATAGCAATTATTTTGGGAAAATGTATACATGGAAAAATTGTTATGAAAGACACCTATGTATTTCTGAAATGGGAACAAAATGTAGATTTTAGAAACAGTAGATATTTGGACATTTCCGAAATAGCGAGTACCCATACTAGCATGAGAATTATAGGTCATTTATCAAAATGACTTATTTTTTACACATTGTCTTTCATTTGGAAGGCAGAAATGCATCGAAAGTCAATTGGTAATAACAGTTGCTCTACAATTCTGTGTTACCCTAAGTCTCCCGATAAAAATGGTACCTCACTTGTGTGGGTAGGCCTTGTGCCCACAACAGGAAATGGCTCAAAATGCAACGTGGACGTACCACATTTTCACAATGAAAAATTACCCTTTTTTGCAAAGTGCCTAGCTGTAGTTTTTAACCCTAGCTCTGCGGGCACTTAGGGAAACCTAGCAAACCTATACATTTTTGAAAACTAGACACCCAGGGGAATTCAGGATGGGGTGACTTGACTGGCTCCCACCAGGTTTTGTTACCCAGAATCCCTTGCAAACTTAAAAATTGGCAAAAAAAACATTTTCCTCACTTTTCTGTGGTGGAAAGTTCTGGAATCTGTGTGGATCCACAAAATTCCACCCACCCCACGTTCCCCAAGGTCTTCCGAAAAAAATGGTACCTCACTTGTTTGGGTAGGGCTAGTGCCCGCGACAGGAAGCAGCGCAAAACGCAATGTGGACGCACCACATTTTCACAGTGAAAAATGACCCTTTTTTGCAAAGTGCCTAGCTGTAGTTTTTAACCCTAGCTCTGCCGGCACTTAGGGAAACCTAGCAAACCTATATATTTTTGAAAAGTAGATACCCAAGGGAATCCAGGATGGGGCGACTTGACTGGCTCTCACCAGGTTCTGTTACCCAGAATCCCTTGCAAACCTAAAAAATTGGCAAAAAAAACACATTTTCCTCACTTTTCTGTGGTGGAAAGTTCTGGAATCTGCGTGGATCCACAAAATTCCACACACCCCACTTTCCCCAACGTCTTCCGAAAAAAATGGTACCTCACTTGTGTGGGTCGGCCTAGTGCCCGCGACAGGAAGCAGCGCAAAGCGCAACGTGGACGCACCACATTTTCACAGTGAAAAATGACCCTTTTTTGCAAAGTGCCTAGCTGTAGTTTTTGAACCCTAGCTCTGCCGGCACTTAGGGAAACCTAGCAAACCTATACATTTTTGAAAAGTAGACACCCAGGGAATCCAGGATGGGGTGACTTGACTGGCTCTCACCAGGTTCTGTTACCCAGAATCCCTTGCAAACCTAAAAATTGGCAAAAAAACACATTTTCCTCACTTTTCTGTGGTGGAAAGTTCTGGAATCTGCGTGGATCCACAAAATTCCACCCACCCCGCGTTCCCCAAGGTCTTCCGAAAAAAATGGTACCTCACTTGTGTGGGTAGACCTAGTGTCCGCGACAGGAAGCAGTTCAAAACGCAACGTGGACGCACCACATTTTCACAGTGAAAAATGACCCTTTTTTTGCAAAGTGCCTAGCTGTAGTTTTTGAACCCTAGCTCTGCCGGCACTTAGGGAAACCTAGCAAACCTATACATTTTTGAAATGTAGACACCCAGGGGAATCCAGGATGGGGTGACTTGACTGGCTCTCACCAGGTTCTGTTACCCAGAATCCCTTGCAAACCTAAAAAATTGGCAAAAAAACCACATTTTCCTCACTTTTCTATGGTGGAAAGTTCTGGAATCTGCGTGGATCCACAAAATTCCACCCACCCCGCGTTCCCCAAGGTCTTCCGAAAAAAATGGTACCTCACTTGTGTGGGTAGCCCTAGTGCTCGCGACAGGAAGCAGCACTAAACGCAACGTGGACGCACCACATTTTCACAGTGAAAAATGACCCTTTTTTTGCAAAGTGCCTAGCTGTAGTTTTTGAACCCTAGCTCTGCCGGCACTTAGGGAAACCTAGCAAACCTATACATTTTTGAAAAGTAGACACCCAGGGGAATCCAGGATGGGGTGACTTGACTGGCTCTCACCAGGTTCTGTTACCCAGAATCCCTTGCAAACCTAAAAAATTGGCAAAAAAACACATTTTCCTCACTTTTCTATGGTGGAAAGTTCTGGAATCTGCGTGGATCCACAAAATTCCACCCACCCCGCGTTCCCCAAGGTCTTCCGAAAATATTGGTGCCTCACTCGGGTGGGAGGCCCAAGTACCCGCGACAGGCAAGGGCCCACAACGTATTGAGGCGACCTCAAAATGGCCTATCACAAAACGACCTGGTTTTGCAAGGGGGTCCCATGACGTTTTGGCCCGGGGCTCGGCGGCCACCTAGGGAAACCTACCAAACCCACACGTTTCTGAAAAGTAGACACTCGGGGACTCCAGGGAGGTATGGCTTGCGTGGATCCCCCAACGTTTTCTTACCCAGAATCCCCTGCAAACCTGACATTTTGCTGAAAAAATCCCTTTTTCACACATTTTTGTGTGGTAAAGTTGTGGCATCACGGGGCTGACACAAATTTCCTACCACCCAGCGTTCCCCCAGGTCTCCCAATAAAAATGGTGCCTCACTTGGGTGGGAGGCCCAAGTACCCGTGACAGGCAAGGGCCCACAACGTATTGAGGCGACCTCAAAATGGCCTATCACAAAACGACCTGGTTTTGCAAGGGAGGTATGGCTTGCATGGATCCCCCAACGTTTTCTTACCCAGAATCCCCTGCAAACCTGACATTTTGCTGAAAAAATCCCTTTTTTCACACATTTTTGTATATCAAAATATCAGGTTTGCAGGGGATTCTGGGTAAGAAAACGTTTGTGGATCCACGCAAGCCATACCTCCCTGGAATCCCCCGGGTGTCTACTTTTCAGAAATGTGTAGGTTTGGTAGGTTTCCCTAGGTGGCCACCGAGCCCCGGGCCAAAACGTCATGGGACCCCCCTTGCAAAACCAGGTCGTTTTGTGATAGGCCATTTTGAGGTCGCCTCAATACGTTGTGGGCCCTTGCCTGTCGCGGGTACTTGGGCCTCCCACCCGAGTGAGGCACCATTTTTATCGGGAGACCTGGGGAACGCTGGGTGGTAGGAAATTTGTGTCAATCCCATGATTCCACAACTTTACCACACAAAAATGTGCGAAAAAAGTGAATTTTATCAGCAAAATTTCAGGTTTGCAGGGGATTCTGGGTAGGAAAACATTGGGGGACCCACGCAAGCCATACCTCGCTGGACTCCCCAGAGTGTCTAGTTTTCAGAAATGTGTGGGTTTGGTAGGTTTTCCTAAGATGGCCGCCGAGCCCAGGGCCAAAACCTCACTGGTGTGGGTGGTTCAAGTACCCGCAACAGGCAAGGGCCCAAAACGTATTGAGGAGACATCAAAATGATCTATCACAAAACAAGCTGGTTTTGCAAGGGGAGTCACCTGGGTTTTTGGCCCCGGGCTCGGCGGCCATCTTGGGAAACCTACCAAACCCACATATTTCTGAAAACTAGACACCCGGGGGAGTCCAGCGAGGTATTGCTTGCGTGGATCCCCCAACGTTTTCCTACCCAGAATGCCCTGCAAACCTCAAATTTAGCTGAAAAAAATCACATCCACGCAGATTCCAGAACTTTCCACCACAGAAATGTGAGGAAAATGTGTTTTTTTGTACATATTTTTAGGTTTGCAAGGGATTCTGGGTAACAGACCCTGGTGAGAGCCAGTCAAGTCACCCCATCCTGGATTCCCCTGGGTGTCTAGTTTTCAAAAATGTATAGGTTTGCTAGGTTTCCCTAGGTGCTGGCAGTGTTAGGGTTCAAAATCTACAGCTAGGCACTTTGCAAAAAAAGGGTCCGTTTTCACTGTGAAAATGTGGTGTGTCCACGTTGCGTTTGGGCCGTTTCCTGTCGCGGGCACTAGGCCTACCCACACATGTGAGGTGCCATTTTTCTCGGAAGACTTTGGGGAACGCGGGATGGGTGGAAATTTGTGGATCCACGCAGATTCCAGAACTTTCCACCACAGAAATGTGAGGAAAATGTGTTTTTTTTGACAAATGTTTCGGTTTGCAAGGGATTCTGGGTAACAGAACCTGGTGAGAGCCAGTCAAGTCACCCAATCCTGGATTCCCCTGGGTATCTAGTTTTCAAAAATGTATAGGTTTGCTAGGTTTCCCTAGGTGCCGGCAGAGTTAGGGTTCAAAATCTACAGCTAGGCACTTTGCAAAAAAGGGTCCGTTTTCACTGTGAAAATGTGGTGTGTCCATGTTGTGTTTTGGGCCGTTTCCTGTCGCGGCCACTAGTCCTACCCACACAAGTGAGGTACCATTTTTCTCGAAAGACTTTGGGGAACGCGGGGTGGGTGGAATTTTGTGGATCCACGCAGATTCCAGAACTTTCCACCACAGAAATGTGAGGAAAATGTGTTTTTTGGGACACATTTTTAGGTTTGCAAGGGATTCTGGGTAACAGAACCTGGTGAGAGCCAGTCAAGTCAGCCCATCCTGGATTCCCCTGGGTGTCTAGTTTTAAAAATGTATAGGTTTGCTAGGTTTCCCTGGGTGCCGGCAGAGCTAGGAACCAAATTCAACAGGTAGGCACATTCCGAAAAAAAGTCAGTGCCTAGTGGGCTTTCTGCCGCCCTGGGGAGGGGGAAATCAGGGGCTATTGCCCCGATATGCCCCCGAGGGGGGCAGAAAGACTGTGGCTATTCTTTTGGGGGGTCTGGGGCATTGGGATGCCTATTCTGGTCAGCCCCCACCCCTCCGTATAAAAAAGCCAGCATAATCGCTGGCACATAGTGGGCTTTCTGCCCCCCCGGGGGGCAGATCAGGGGCTACTGCCCCCATCTGCCTCCTGGGAGGGGCAGAAAGACAGTGACATCTTTTTTGGGGTGGGCGGGGGCATTGGCATGTCCATTCTTGGCAGCCCCCACCCCGAACTTTGTAAAAAAAAAAATCCCTGGTGGTTAGTGGGCTTTCTGCCCCCCCGGGGGGGCAGATAAGGTGCTATTGCCCCATCTGCCTCCCAGGGCAGTAGCATTTTTTTTGGGGTGGGGGCATTGACATGCCCATTCTGGGCAGCCCCCACCCCTACCTATATAAAAAAAAATCCCTGGCGCTTAGTGGGCTTTCTGCCCCCTCCCCGGGTGGGGGCAGATAAGATGCTATTGCCCCCATCTGCCTCCTGGGGGGGGCAGAAAGTTTTTTTTTCTTTGGGGGGTAGGGTGGGGGCATTTGCATGCCCATTCTGGGCAGCCCCCACCCCGGGCCTATAAAAAAATAATCCCTGGCATCTAGGGTATTTCTGAACCCCCGGGTGGGGGCAGATTGGTGGCCACTGCCACCATCTGCCCCCGGGGGGCAGAAAGACTGGAATTTTGTGGGGAGGGGTGGGGGCATTGGCATGCCCATCTTGGGCAACCCCCACCCCTAAATGTATCGAGGGGAAAAAACCCTGGTGTCTAGTGGGCTTTCTGCCCCCGGGGGCAGATTGGGGGCTACTGCCCCCCAGGAGGGGCAGAAAGACTGTACCTTTGCGGCGGGGTGGGGGCATTGGCATGCCCATATTGGGCAGCCCCCACCCCAAATTATAATTAAAAAAAAATCCCTGGTATCTAGTGGGCTTTCTGCTCGTTTCACCAACTTTAGACCAGGATTTTCCTGGTCTTAAGTTCGGCGCTGCTACCTATTAACGCTGCTCTTGAGAATAGGTGGCAGCATCGAATTCAATGGGTGTTGCGGTGGAACGCCCACCGCAACACCCACTGCACGCCCCTTTCATGCTAAGTTTAGCGTGAAAGGGGCCTTATTCACAAGGCAGCGTTAAGCCACTTAACGTGGCTTAAAGCCACGTTAAATGGCTTAACGCTGCCTTGTGAATAAGGCGCTGACCCTATCGCCACGGGAACGTCCGAAAAAGTGACGTTCCCGTGGCGATAGGGGCTTGAGAATATGCCCCTAAGTTTCCAGAGCAAAACTTCCTTTGTACTGGAAATTCACTTAAAAGAAGCGCAAAGCAGCGCCTAGCGCTGCTTTGCATTACCTAGTGCCAAAGGGACATTCCTGGGTGGGGCATGGGTGTTCCCATGCAGCCAACCTTTTTTTTAAATGCAATACCCTATCTACTGAAAGGTAGACAGAGGTTTGCATAAAAAAATAACATCCTTTTGAAATGGATGCCATCAAGGAGTAACGGTTCTATATTTCCTTTCTTTTCCGACTTGTCACATGGCATGCACTGTAGAACACATGTGCAAAGTAGGAATAGTTTTAAAGTTAGTCTAAACATAGTATTTTGCATAGGAAGATCGCCCTTCCAGTACAAAACCTATACTAGACTCATATAGACACCTTTGCACTATGATGCAGAGGTATGTGAGTGGTGCTCTGCAGCCTGATTGTGCGCTGGCACTAGGGAGAGAGGAGGAGAGCGCCATATCTCAGTAGATATGGCACTGTCCTGCTCTCTCCTCCTTACGCAATGCAGTGCAACATTTTTGCCTGATGTGCTGCGTTGTGATAGAGTTCAATGAATAGAACCTCAAGTTTTCTAATCTTTTATCTGTGAGAAAACAACCACAGATAAACACCCTGTTTTGTAAAGAAAATGAAGCATTGTTCAGAATCACATGCAACATATCCTTCCTATGGCACTGAGTACATTCCAATCATTTCAAATCAGTATTTTCATTAAGTCAACATTTCCTTTATAAGTAAGCAACTGAATGGAGGTGTTTCTCCCTTGCCACCAGGGTCGGACTGAGACATAAAATAGGTACGGGCACCAAATCAAAAGTGTACCCCATTAGCAGACCAGATAACCAAACAAAGAGGTCCACATTTGCAAATCAGGCCAATTTTAAACTTATAAAGACAAATGTGTGGGTATTATGCAAGTTATAGGAGACAGCATGCATTTGTGTTTGTGGCAGGTAAAATATGTGGTAATATCAGGGAATTAAAGCGTATAAACCAGCCCACCTGGCCATAACAGGCGCACAAACTGCTACAGAATTGGCCCACATACTGATCTATTTGCAAAATTGAAAAAGCTTACATGATAGTGGCATAATTAATTTTTTCAGATCATACACATTACTGCTGACCAGAATCATTCAGTTCACTAACAGAACAAATATTGGTCCCATCCCATTTTCTCTCCTACACCCCCCAGAGTTTGAGTTACTCCACCTTGTGGTCATATTAATTATCTCTATGCAATATATCTTCGGTTTGTTGTCCACCTGCTGCAGTGTCAGCCTCTGAAGATGGCTGGCCCTCACCCAACAAACCATAATGCGTTCTACAACCCCACCAGATCTTCTCAAACTTTCCCAGGAAGCCCCACTGCTCATATATCACTCTCCCCGCTGCCATACATGTGTTTATACCTGTCAGACATTGTTGTTTAGTAGGAGCCTGACGCTTGACCCATGCCTGACTAATGTCAGACCAGGAGTGGTGAACAGCAGCTTAGCCTGAGCTAAATCCATGTCAAATGGGATTCCCAAGATAACAAAGTGGGTTGTGTGCAGTATAACCACCTCCAGTACCAATTCTAGTTCTCATATGATGACCTTATAAAATTCCCTATGATGAGACAGTCCCAAACCGTGTGCAGGAACATGCCTTCTCTAACATGGTATTTGTTACAGTTGAGACTGTGCTCTCCCCATTTTGAACAATCTACTCTTGTTAAAGTAGGCTCTATGCAAAATCATTAACAGGATAAGCTGCATTTTTGGCTTTTACTTCCGTGGATGAATCAGTGCCGCCTCTCAGTCTAGGTCCTTCAGGGGTCTTATATTTGAACCCCATGAGTGTTGGAGTTTCTTCAGGGTGTCAAGTTTATTGTTCATTATGGTTTGGTACATTTGTTATATTACCTTAGTGACCAGCTCTTTCCCTAATTATCTGCTTTGAAGCGAGCTGTTGTTCCTGGGTCTCACCCTCATTAAATCTCTTCTGCCTTAAAGCATGTTGCAATTGTAAATATTTGCACTGCAAGTTGGGGTTTAGTTTAAATTCTTCCTATAGTTTTTTAAAGGTTGTATTCCCTTTGTGTCCTTCACTTCCGCTATTGTGTATAAGCTTAACGTTTTTCACTGCTTGAAGCACGTCAGCTTCCTCACTTCTTTCAGCATGTTGTCCTAGAACAGTGGGGTCTGTTTGGTTACTTTACCCTTAGACCCAAAATGTCATGTGGAGGTGTGTCAGGCCTCCAGTACCAACTGAGTGGTTTTCGAGAGGAGTCAGCTACTGGACCCTCCATATATGTTGTGCATGTTTGTGGGTTTCTTCATTTTGTTTTCACCCATCTCATAGCCGGGTCCTCTCACGAAGCAAACCCCAATTAATTGCTAACTGTGTGGCCCACCAGCACGCCCTTACGCATCCTCTCAATCACCTGGTTCTCCTTCAGCCTTCATGTCGCCCCCCCCCGAGGGTGGGGCAATATGGAGCCTATCCCCTTCATCTAGGTCTCTGCCCATATGGCATTATCCATTGCTACTGCGGTTCACACCCCTTCCGTGATTCAGGAAAGCATGTTTTTGTACAGACCCATTCAGATGCCTCCTTGGGATGTCGAAAATATTATTTTCAAGTTAAAAATCACCTTTAGGTGAGCCTGAAAAAGGAGCAAGTACTGGGGCTTCAATGCTTTCATTTTCTTTCTAATTTACGTGGAAGATTGTAAGTACCAGGTTGGTATAGTCCAGGAAGAATATGCCTTTTTGAAACTTCATAGACAGTTTCTTGTTAGTCTCTAGCTGTTACAAGGATAACATCTCTTTCTCAGTAACTGTCTTGGTAATTGAGAAATTTAGCAATGATCAGACTGGGGGAAGCCCCCTGCGGGGCCTCTGGATTAGGGCTCTATGTGCCCTCTTGATAATGAAACACACAGGCAGAGGTTCTTGAGCTACCACGATGTGAAGCCGATCTACGGGGAACACTCGAGGCAGCAATCCCCGACCCCTTCTGGTATCCCTATTATGAGCTAATTGTTCCTCCTTCCTTGCCTTTATGCATCCTCTACTTCTTCCTATAATAAGGTGAGGCACCCCAAGGAGACTTGCATTTGCAGAGCAATGCCTTCTAGGTATAAGATCCTCTGTTCGACTTCCCTGTTGAGCATTTTATGGCGATCCTGTCTCAGAAGTGTCACATCAATGCCCATCTCTCCTATTCGAGTATACAGCATGGCCAGACTATCTTTGAAGGGCTGAACAATTGTCTTAAGCCCTGATTCACAAAGGTACACTTTTGCATAAGTTTCTGATTGTTTGCTATTCACAAAGGTGTTTTACTAGTAGTATCTTTATGACTGCACAGTCTCCATACAGAAAAAGATAGGGCTTTCCTATCCTTTTATGTGTGTACACTCCGCAATCATGAAGATACTACTAGCAAAATACCTTTGTGAATAGGAAACAATCATAAAGGCATAGATAAAGTTGTTAATTGACTCACAAAAAGCTGCCAGGCCTCTACTCTATCAACCAGCAGGAGATGACCCTCTACCAATGGGCAGGAAGTATTGGACTGTAAAAAGTCCTATGCTGCCCTTTGCAGGGCAGACCACTTATATACCCCAGGCTTACAGTATTCTCAACTCATCTGAAAGGCCAGAGCAAAGGATGGTAGGCCCCCTGGCTATGGTGGACATTTCTCATACTCATGTACCCCCTAGTTTTTCAACAACCTGAGAGACGTGTTATGAACCATGAACTTCAGAGGTATAACCAACCTCCTGGTAGCACCAGGCTTGGGGTCTCTACTCTCTGAGTACAGGAGTCCATCATCCCAATACACTGTATGGGGACCACTAGCTTTCCCAGCAGCCTCAGCAGCAGCTTGCTGTCTGAGGGGTTCAAGGGAGGGGCAGCTCTGCTGCTCCTGGCTCAGATCTGCCCTAGAAGGTCCCCCTGTCCCCAAGAACTCAACCTGGTCAGGTTCAAGTTCCTCTGGGACAGTTCCTTCTTCAGGGCTGAGATCATCCCCCTCAAGGGACTGATCTTCCTCCTGAGCCAAGGGGGAAGGCACTGCCTTAACCCTACTACTCCTCTTCTTGGAAGGCACTTGGTCCATTCTTCCAGAATCCAAGGCCTGTTCAGTGCTAGACATTTTGGCTTGTGACCTGGTCACAGCAAACACATCTGCAGGGATCCCCAGCATTTCTGCATGGGTCCTGAGCTCCACTTCTGCCCAAGCAGAAGTCTCTAAGTCATTGCCAAGCAAGCATTCGACTGGTAGGTTTGCACTTACCACAACCTTCTTAAGGCCAGTTACCCCTCCCCAGGAGAAGTTAACAACTGCCAGAGTATGGTCTGTTCTGACATTGCTAGCATTGGTCACTTGGTACATCTCACCAAGTATAACTTGCCCAGGATTCACAAGGTCTTGTGTCACGATTGTGACACTTGCCCCTGTGTCCCTAAATGCCAAAGCCTCACGTCCATTGATTAAAGGCTGTTGTCTGTACTTGCCCAGATTACTGGGACTCACAGTGGAGGTCACCTCCATGCCTCCATCACAGACTAACACAGCCTGAGTCAGTTCTCTGACTAGGTCAGAGCCCAACTCAGTACCCAGGGTGAACCCTACTAAACCCTTGGCTGGAGCACTCCCACCAACTGTACTAGGGGGAACAGGTGCCTTAGGGGCATTGGTGGGTGCTGGACTGGAGTCTTTGGACTTGGTGCAATCACTGGTCCAGTGGGTCTTTTGCTTACAGACCTTGCACCATGGTTTTCTTTGGCCTTTCCCTTTGGTAGACTGTGAATCCCCACCAGAAGAAGATTTTTGGGGGCCTGATGAAGACTTTTGATCTTTACCCTTCTCCCCACCCTTGTCAGAGTTCTTAGCATCTTGCTTCTTGGTTTCCCCACCTTGGTTCTGTACCTTCTGCTTCACCCTGGTTCTGACCCATTTGTCTGCCTTCTTTCCCAATTCTTGGGGAGAGGTCAGATCAGAGCCTACCAGGTATTGATGCAACAGCTGATTTTGACAGTTATTAAGAATCTGCTCCCTCATTATCAGATTGTACAATCCTGAGAAGTCACTAACCTTACTGCCCATCAACCAGCCTTCCAGAGCCTTGGCAGAACAATCCACATAGTCTACCCAGTCTTGAGTCTGTGCTTTTGGGTATCTCTGAACTTCAACCTGTACTGTTCAGTGGTTAGGCCAAACCCATCAATAAGAGCACTCTTCAAGACCTTGTAATTATCAGCATCCTCCTCTCTAACAGTGAGGAGCTTATCTCTACCTTTGTCAGCAAAGGAGAGCCACAAGATTGCTGCCCACTGCTCCTGAGGGACCTGCTGTACCTTACAGGCCCTCTCTAGAGCAGTTATCCACTTGTGGATGTCATCCCCATTCTGATAGGGAGGGACAATCTTGCTCAGGTTCCTATGGTCATAGGACCTTTCCCTATCTCTAGGGATATGGCTGCCACCATGGGACTCTAGTCCCAACTTTCTTCTCTCTCTAAAGACATCTAGGGACTCCCTGTCTATGGCTAGTTGCTTCTTTTTGAGTTCAAGCTGAGCTTCCTCATATAGAACCAGCCTCTTTCTTCTCTCATGAGAGGATTCCCTCCTATGAGATGAGACAGAGCTCCCTATTGAGGTGCGAGAGTGGTTAGACTCCTGAGAAGAAGATCTAGACCTTCTGGGCACACTCACAATCCTTCCTGGGGGACAAAGGGGGCATCATTCTGATCCTCCTCTTCATCTTCCTCAGGAGGGGTTGGATTATCCAGGTCAGGGCCATTGTCGCCCTCCTGGCCAGTTTCAGAGGGGGCTGGGGGTACTCGTACCCCTGGTCCCATCCTCATCATCTGCCCCGCCCTCAGCTCCTACCCCTTCAGTCCCCAAGGGCTTACTAAGGTCATAAGCCACCAACAACTCCTTGAGGTGTTGGGTGGTGGGGCTTTGGCCTGTCCTTATTTTTCTCAAGTTGCATAAAGCTCTCAATTCCAAGAATGGGAGTGTATCATACTTGGAGGGTGGAAGCTCAATGGCTTCCTGCAAGGATTCTTTAGATCCTGCCCTTAAAGACATTACTAGTGTGGTGTGTTCTATGCACTACCTACTCTAGTGTGGCCTACTAAACTCTCTTGAGTTGTAGAAAGGGTTGTGCTATCCCTTAACACACAACTCTAAGTTCAGTAGAACTTACTGTATTCTAAGCTTAAATTATATGTACCTTAGGTACCTTTAGTGGTTTTCAGTTGATCAATTCAATTGAGATTATCTGGTAAAACAATAGCAAGCTGGAATCCCACACGCTGCACACCAATGTGAGAAGTTGGCCTGGTATATGCTGTCCACTAATTATAGTGGGCACCTTGCACCAGTCCAAACAACCCCTTATTGGAGATAGGTTAAAGACAACCTTATTGAAAGCTATCCTAGTGGTAGCTATGGAGAGCAGCCTTCAGGCTAAGTCTTGAAGGAATGTAAAGCAGCTTGTTTTACCAGACTATAATCTCTTGAGTGATCAAATGAAAGAGCACCACACCAGGTATATATTCAAAATATATGTATTTATTGCTAAACACACCCCTCTAGTCTCTTTATGAGGCTAGAGTTCGAAGTACATAAGTTAGAAGTTATTTAAACACAGTAATAGCACAAATACACGTTTGGGCCCTAGGGGCGTACCAAACCATATACCAATAAAGTGGTATAAGAACCACGACTGAACTAGACACTAGGCCTAGAGCCTCTAGAAGTGCTTGGACCACAAGGAACCACCCAAGGTAGTGACACAGGGGACCCACGGGAGACTGCGTGCAGTGTAAATACACAACCGCGATACGCCGTTGACTTCTATGGAGAAAGTCGTGATCGGGAAATTAGAGAAAAGGGACACTTAAAAGAGGACTTGGACCAAACCCTTTGAGAACTAGGACTTTGAAGAGTCTCTACCCACGGGAGCACCGGAGTACTCGTGTTACCTCACCCAGGGAAGCCGGGTGCATAGGTGCCTTTCGGGGTCGGGTTTCGTCGTCGATTTGAATGGCGATCTGCTGCAAAGTGCTGCTGGCGACCAAGAGAAAAGTGTCCGGGTGGATCCAAGAGTGGATCGGAGTTCTGAAGAACCTGAAAGCAGAGGGGACAGAGTCTGGGTCACTAGCCAGTGACCAGGAAGGCGATGGACAGATGCCCACCGATGTCGAGTGCTTCAGGTGCGATTGATGGTCGTCTTGACTCTTCAGCCACGAGGTCCAGGAGGCGTTGTCAGTGACCAGGAGCAGGATTCGGGCTGGTACACGATGTTTGTCGAGTGCTGAGGTGTCGGCGACCGGATTGGACCCAACAAGCCTTGGCAACGGCAAGTCTCGATGCAGAGGAAGATCGTCGATGGTGCAGACCAGCAAGGTCTGGGGAACTCACCCAGCGAGGGTAAGTGAGGGCAGGCCTGGATCAACCAGGATGCCAAGTTAGGAAAAGATTGGCCTTCGTTAAGGGCTACTAGCCAACGGGCTAGCGACCGCAAAGGAGCCTCGTGACGCCGCACGTGGATCTGGCTCACAGGACACTTGTGGAGTGGGGGCCAGTGATCTTCGGTGCAGTTGGTGCTGGAGGCTAGGGCTACTCGGAGCCCAAAGCACGACTTCTTGGGAGACCCAGAAGAGGATGCACTTGCAAATGTGCTCGGTGTCCAGGGGTCACGGTCTCAAGTCACCCACGATAGCCACGGGCCTCAGCTTTGCTGGGGACTCAGGGTAGCCTCTGGGAAGTCTGAGAATCTACCTCTGGTGATGCGATGACTTCGGCGTCCGACGGGAGCTTCAGAAATGCGAACCGGACAGATGCTTCTTTGGTGCCTGCCAAGCAGGGGAGTCACTCCTTGACCCCAAGGGAGATTCTTCTGTCCTCTGATCGTGAGTAGAGCGTCGAAGGTCCAGGATTCAGTTTCAGAGTTTCGTCCAGGGATAATCTAAAGTCCTAAGGACTGGGTTCCTATACTTATACTAAGGATAGGGGTTGGACTACTCTGTGGCCCCACCTATGGGTGGGTCAGGGCAGAGGGGTGGCTACACCCCTTTCCCTTTGTCCAGTTCACGCCAAAGCAGGGGCTGCAAGCCCCTGATCCGGTTTGAACTGGGGTATGCACTAGGGACACCAAATGTGCCCCCAGTGCAGGACTTCAAAGCACCCGAAAGTGCTCCCGCCCAGCCCCAATACACATTATCCTGTCTGGGGAGGTGGTCACACCTCCCTGGGACAGGAAACCTATTGTCCAGGCCTCCCCTGCTGGAGTTTCGTCCAGCAGCAGGAGGCCAGACTCGTGTCTGTGGCAGCAGCATCCATTTTGTGATGCCAGGGCTTTGGAAAGAAGTTACCGGGCTAGCCAGGGTTAACATGTCTTTCCCTCTAGAAGGGTGGAATGCTACCCCCGCCGCCAGAATTGGCGGGGGGGTAGTATTCCAAGATGTTTGACACCAAACACAACATGTTTAGGTGCAGCCATTCCAAAGTTAGCATTTTACCGCGAGGTTATAATGCGCTTAAGAGTATATGGTCAGGCTGCACTACAAACAGCATCAGAGATGGTCTCCGAACGCTGCAGAGGGGCCCTGCTCATGCAGGGGCACCCTCTCACATAGGAAACATGCACTCTGCCTTTAGGATTGATAAGGCCTGCCTTAGGAGTGACTTATAGGTTTATATGTGTGTATGTATTTAGTGATATAGGTAACCTATATCACAGCAAGGGGTGCATGCACCACCTTACCCAGGCTGCAGTAGCAGACCTGTGGTGTCAGTTTGGATGGCCTTCCAGGGGTGGCATAATACATGCTGCAGCCCCTGGCAGGCCTCTGAGGTACCTATGCCCTTGGTACATAGTATACCATATACTAGGGACTTATAAGGGCACTCCAGATCCCAATCAGTGATGTGCCTAAGGCACATGGAAACCATTTTAGAGAGGAAGCAGCTAGGCTGGGGTTCTGATTAGCAGGGCCCCAGCCAGACTAATGTCGAAAAACAGTGAAGCATCAGCAAAAAGTGGGGGTACCCATGTGAAGCAGATCCTACTCTCCTACACAACCCCCCCAAACGTAGGGACATTAAACTAACCTTGCCCAGTTAAGTCTTCATGTTCTAAGTGGAAGTACCTAGAGAGTCCATCTGCATTGGCATGGTTACTCCCAGGTCTATGTTCCACTGTAAAGTCCATCCCCTGTAGGGAAATGGACCACCTAAGCAGTTTGGGGTTTTCACCCTTCATTTGTTTTAGCCATAAGAGGGGCTTATGGTCTGTCTGAACCAGGAAGTGTGTACCAAACAAGTATGGCCTCAACTTCTTCAGAGCCCAGACCACAGCAAAGGCCTCCCTCTCTATGGCTGACCAACGTTTCTCTCTAGGGGTCAGCCTTCTGCTAATGAAAGCTACTGGCTGATCCTGACCTTCTTCATTCAATTGTGACAGTACAGCCCCTACCCCCAATTCAGATGCATCAGTTTGAACAATGAACTTCTTGGAGTAATCAGGAGGACTCTGTAGAATGGGAGCAGTGCACATGGCCTGCTTCAGGTCATCAAATGCCTTTTGACAGCTAACTGTCCACTGAACCTTTTTGGGCATTTTCTTAGAAGTTAAGTCATTCAGGGGTGTCACTATTGATCCATACCCCTTGACAAATCTCCTATAGTACCCAGTCAGGCCTAAGAAGGCTCTCACCTGAGTCTGGGTAGTGGGAGCAGTCCAGTCCATGATGGTCTGGATCTTGCTCTGCAAAGGTTGAACCTGGCCTCCACCCACAAGGTGGCCCAGGTACACAACCTGACTCTGCCCTATCTGGCACTTAGTGGCCTTGATAGTCAGGCCTGCTTTTTGAGGGGCCTGTAAAACATTCCTGAGGTGGACCAGGTGATCCTCCCAGGTGGAGCTAAAGACAGCAATATCATCTAGATATGCTGCACTATAGGCTTCCAGACCTGTGAGAACTGTATTCACCAGCCTCTGGAAAGTGGCAGGTGCATTCTTCAGACCAAAGGGCATTACCACAAATTGATAATGCCCACTAGGGGTTGAGAATGCTGTTTTGGGCTTTGCAGTATCAGCTAGTCTGATCTGCCAGTAGCCAGCTGTTAGGTCAAATGTGCTGAGATATTTGGCAGAGGCCAAAGTATCTATGAGCTCATCTGCCCTGGGTATTGGATGGGCATCAGTCCTAGTGACTGCATTGAGACCCCTGTAGTCCACACAAAACCTCATCTCTCTTTTTCCACCACTGGTGTGAGGTTTTGGTACAAGGACCACTGGACTAGCCCAAGGGCTATCTGAGGGTTCAATAACTCCCAATTCCAACATTTTCTGGACTTCAGTCCTGATACAGTCCCTGACATGGTCAGGTTGCCTATAAATCTTATTTTTAATAGGCAGACTGTCCCCAGTGTCCACTTCATAAGTGCACCAGGTGGTCTGACTGGGTGTCAGTGAAAACATATGTCTAAACTGATTGAGGACTTGCCTGCAATCAGTTTGTTGCTGGGTAGTGAGGCTGCCTGCCAAGGCTACACCATCAACTGACCCATCGTCAGGGTTCTGTGAGAGCTGGTCAGGGAGTGGGTCACTCTCTTCCTCCTGCCCTTCATCAGTAGCCATGAGCAAGCCCATGTCTGCCCTGTCCACATATGGTTTTAACCTGTTGACATGGAGAACCCTGTGGGGACTCCTGGGTGTTCCTAGGTCTACTAAGTAAGTGACCTCACCCTTCTGCTCAACAATAGTGTGGGGTCCACTCCATTTGTCTTGGAGAGCTGCTGGGGCCACTGGCTCCAACACCCACACCTTCTGTCCTGGCTGGTAAACAGTCAGAACAGCCTTTTGGTCATGCCAGGCCTTTTGAAGTTCCTGGCTAGCCTCAAGGTTTTTGGTTGCCTTTTTCATGTACTCAGCCATCCTGGAGCGGAGACCAAGTACATAGTCCACTATATCTTGCTTTGGGGGCTTGAGAGGTAACTCCCATCCTTCCTTCACCAAGCACAGTGGACCCCTCACAGAAGTTCAAAAGGGCTGTAACCAACCCCCTTCTGAGGCACCTCCCTATATGCGAATAAAAGGCAGGGCAAGAGTATGTCCCATCTACGCCTAAGCTTTTCTGGGAGTCTTTAATCATGCCCTTCAAGGTTTTGTTGAATCTCTCAACTAAACCATTGCATTGTGGGTGATAGGGTGTGGTGAACTTATAAGTCACTCCACACTCCTTCCACATTGCTTTTAAGTACCCAGACATGAAGTTAGCACCCCTGTCTGAGACTACCTCCTTAGGAAAGCCCACTCTTGAGAAGATTCCCAGGAGGGCCCTTGCCACCACAGGTGCTGTAGTGGTCCTGAGGGGAATAGCTTCTGGGTACCTGGTGGCATGATCCACTACCACCAGGATAAACCTGTGCCCAGAGGCTGTTTGGGGATCCATGGGACCAACAATGTCAATCCCTACCCTTTCAAAGGGCACCCCCACCACAGGTAGTGGTATCAGGGGGGCCTTTGTAGTGACACCTGCCTTGCCACTGGCTTGGCAGGTTACACAGGAGCGACAAAACTCCTTGCTGTCTTCAGACATGTGGGGCCAGTGAAAGTGAGGGACAATTCTGTCCCAAGTCTTGTTCTGGCCCAGGTGACCTGCTAAGGGAATATCATGGGCTAGGGTCAATAGGAAGCCCATGAACTTCAGAGGTATAACCAACCTCCTGGTAGCACCAGGCTTGGGGTCTCTACTCTCTGAGTACAGGAGTCCATCATCCCAATACACTGTATGGGGACCACTAGCTTTCCCAGCAGCCTCAGCAGCAGCTTGCTGTCTGAGGGGTTCAAGGGAGGGGCAGCTCTGCTGCTCCTGGCTCAGATCTGCCCTAGAAGGTCCCCCTGTCCCCAAGAACTCAACCTGGTCAGGTTCAAGTTCCTCTGGGACAGTTCCTTCTTCAGGGCTGAGATCATCCCCCTCAAGGGACTGATCTTCCTCCTGAGCCAAGGGGGAAGGCACTGCCTTAACCCTACTACTCCTCTTCTTGGAAGGCACTTGGTCCATTCTTCCAGAATCCAAGGCCTGTTCAGTGCTAGACATTTTGGCTTGTGACCTGGTCACAGCAAACACATCTGCAGGGATCCCCAGCATTTCTGCATGGGTCCTGAGCTCCACTTCTGCCCAAGCAGAAGTCTCTAAGTCATTGCCAAGCAAGCATTCGACTGGTAGGTTTGCACTTACCACAACCTTCTTAAGGCCAGTTACCCCTCCCCAGGAGAAGTTAACAACTGCCAGAGTATGGTCTGTTCTGACATTGCTAGCATTGGTCACTTGGTACATCTCACCAAGTATAACTTGCCCAGGATTCACAAGGTCTTGTGTCACCATTGTGACACTTGCCCCTGTGTCCCTAAATGCCAAAGCCTCACGTCCATTGATTAAAGGCTGTTGTCTGTACTTGCCCAGATTACTGGGACTCACAGTGGAGGTCACCTCCATGCCTCCATCACAGACTAACACAGCCTGAGTCAGTTCTCTGACTAGGTCAGAGCCCAACTCAGTACCCAGGGTGAACCCTACTAAACCCTTGGCTGGAGCACTCCCACCAACTGTACTAGGGGGAACAGGTGCCTTAGGGGCATTGGTGGGTGCTGGACTGGAGTCTTTGGACTTGGTGCAATGTGGCTCAATGGTTAGAGCGGCAGACCCTGATGCAGAGATCTGGCCCGGGACCAGGGTTCAATTCCTGCCTCGGCGGGTCTTGGGCTCAATTTCCTCGGACCTGATAATTCTCGCCTCGGTGCCTATTCTAATCATGGGTCCCACTCTGCAACTCTGGGCAATAGCTTGCTTAATCTCCACAACGGCCCCACCAGCGCTGGGATGCCTGGCTTCACCTTGGCGGTGCCCAGGAGTGGACATTTCACAGGGAAAAGACAGGAAGGGTTCCACAGCGGTATGCGTACAGCGCCAGGACACCCTAGGGTAACAGTGCGCTTTACAAGTACAAATTTCATCACTGGTCCAGTGGGTCTTTTGCTTACAGACCTTGCACCATGGTTTTCTTTGGCCTTTCCCTTTGGTAGACTGTGAATCCCCACCAGAAGAAGATTTTTGGGGGCCTGATGAAGACTTTTGATCTTTACCCTTCTCCCCACCCTTGTCAGAGTTCTTAGCATCTTGCTTCTTGGTTTCCCCACCTTGGTTCTGTACCTTCTGCTTCACCCTGGTTCTGACCCATTTGTCTGCCTTCTTTCCCAATTCTTGGGGAGAGGTCAGATCAGAGTCTACCAGGTATTGATGCAACAGCTGATTTTGACAGTTATTAAGAATCTGCTCCCTCATTATCAGATTGTACAATCCTGAGAAGTCACTAACCTTACTGCCCATCAACCAGCCTTCCAGAGCCTTGGCAGAACAATCCACATAGTCTACCCAGTCTTGAGTCTGTGCTTTTGGGTATCTCTGAACTTCAACCTGTACTGTTCAGTGGTTAGGCCAAACCCATCAATAAGAGCACTCTTCAAGACCTTGTAATTATCAGCATCCTCCTCTCTAACAGTGAGGAGCTTATCTCTACCTTTGTCAGCAAAGGAGAGCCACAAGATTGCTGCCCACTGCTCCTGAGGGACCTGCTGTACCTTACAGGCCCTCTCTAGAGCAGTTATCCACTTGTGGATGTCATCCCCATTCTGATAGGGAGGGACAATCTTGCTCAGGTTCCTATGGTCATAGGACCTTTCCCTATCTCTAGGGATATGGCTGCCACCATGGGACTCTAGTCCCAACTTTCTTCTCTCTCTAAAGACATCTAGGGACTCCCTGTCTATGGCTAGTTGCTTATTTTTGAGTTCAAGCTGAGCTTCCTCATATAGAACCAGCCTCTTTCTTCTCTCATGAGAGGATTCCCTCCTATGAGATGAGACAGAGCTCCCTATTGAGGTGCGAGAGTGGTTAGACTCCTGAGAAGAAGATCTAGACCTTCTGGGCACACTCACAATCCTTCCTGGGGGGACAAAGGGGGCATCATTCTGATCCTCCTCTTCATCTTCCTCAGGAGGGGTTGGATTATCCAGGTCAGGGCCATTGTCGCCCTCCTGGCCAGTTTCAGAGGGGGGGCTGGGGGTACTGGTACCCCTGGTCCCATCCTCATCATCTGCCCCGCCCTCAGCTCCTACCCCTTCAGTCCCCAAGGGCTTACTAAGGTCATAAGCCACCAACAACTCCTTGAGGTGGTGGGGCTTTGGCCTGTCCTTATTTTTCTCAAGTTGCATAAAGCTCTCAATTCCAAGAATGGGAGTGTATCATACTTGGAGGGTGGAAGCTCAATGGCTTCCTGCAAGGATTCTTTAGATCCTGCCCTTAAAGACATTACTAGTGTGGTGTGTTGTATGCACTACCTACTCTAGTGTGGCCTACTAAACTCTCTTGAGTTGTAGAAAGGGTTGTGCTATCCCTTAACACACAACTCTAAGTTCAGTAGAACTTACTGTATTCTAAGCTTAAATTATATGTACCTTAGGTACCTTTAGTGGTTTTCAGTTGATCAATTCAATTGAGATTATCTGTTAAAACAATAGCAAGCTGGAATCCCACACGCTGCACACCAATGTGAGAAGTTGGCCTGGTATATGCTGTCCACTAATTATAGTGGGCACCTTGCACCAGTCCAAACAACCCCTTATTGGAGATAGGTTAAAGACAACCTTATTGAAAGCTATCCTAGTGGTAGCTATGGAGAGCAGCCTTCAGGCTAAGTCTTGAAGGAATGTAAAGCAGCTTGTTTTACCAGTCTATAATCTCTTGAGTGATCAAATGAAAGAGCACCACACCAGGTATATATTCAAAATATATGTATTTATTGCTAAACACACCCCTCTAGTCTCTTTATGAGGCTAGAGTTCGAAATACATAAGTTAGAAGTTATTTAAACACAGTAATAGCACAAATACACGTTTGGGCCCTAGGGCGTACCAAACCATATACCAATAAAGTGGTATAAGAACCACGACTGAACTAGACACTAGGCCTAGAGCCTCTAGAAGTGCTTGGACCACAAGGAACCACCCAAGGTAGTGACACAGGGGACCCACGGGAGACGCGTGCAGTGTAAATACACAACCGCGATACGCCGTTGACTTCTATGGAGAAAGTCGTGATCGGGAAATTAGAGAAAAGGGACACTTAAAAGAGGACTTGGACCAAACCCTTTGAGATCTAGGACTTTGAAGAGTCTCTTCCCACGGGAGCACCGGAGTACTCGTGTTACCTCACCCAGGGAAGCCGGGTGCATAGGTGCCTTTCGGGGTCGGGTTTCGTCGTCGATTTGAATGGCGATCTGCTGCAAAGTGCTGCTGGCGACCAAGAGAAAAGTGTCCGGGTGGATCCAAGAGTGGATCGGAGTTCTGAAGAACCTGAAAGCAGAGGGGACAGAGTCTGGGTCACTAGCCAGTGACCAGGAAGGCGATGGACAGATGCCCACCGATGTCGAGTGCTTCAGGTGCGATGATGGTCGTCTTGATTCTTCAGCCACGAGGTCCAGGAGGCGTTGTGGGCGACCAGGAGCAGGATTCGGGCTGGTACACAATGTCTGTCGAGTGCTGAGGTGTCGGCGACCGGATTGGACCCAACAAGCCTTGGCAACGGCAAGTCTTGATGCAGAGGAGGATCATCGATGGTGCAGAACAGCAAGGTCTGAGGATCTCACCCAGTGAGGGTAAGTGAGGGCAGGCCTGGATCAACTAGGATGCCAAGTTAGGAAAAGATTGGCCTTCGTTAAGGGCTACTAGCCAATGGGCTAGCGACCGCAAAGGAGCCTTGTGATGCCGCACGTGGATCTGGCTCACAGGACACTCGTGGAGTGGGGGCCAGTGATCTTCGGTGCAGTTGGTGCTGGAGGCTAGGGCTACTCGGAGCCCAAAGCACGACTTCTTGGGAGACCCAAAAAAGGATGCACTTGCAAATGTGCTCGGTGTCCAGGGGTCACGGTCTCAAGTCACCCACGATAGCCACGGGCCTCAGCTTTGCTGGGGACTCAGGGTAGCCTCTGGGAAGTCTGAGAATCCACCTCTGGTGATGCGATGACTTTGGCGTCCGACGGGAGCTTCAGAAATGTGAACCGGACAGATGCTTCTTTGGTGCCTGCCAAGCAGGGGAGTCACTCCTTGACCCCAAGGGAGATTCTTCTGTCCTCTAATCGTGAGTAGAGCGTCGAAGGTCCAGGATTCAGTTTCAGAGTTTCGTCCAGGGATAATCTAAAGTCCTAAGGACTGGGTTCCTATACTTATACTAAGGATAGGGGTTGGACTACTCTGTGGCCCCTCCTATGGGTGGGTCAGGGCAGAGGGGTGGCTACACCCCTTTCCCTTTGTCCAGTTCACGCCAAAGCAGGGGCTGCAAGCCCCTGATCCGGTTTGAACTGGGGTATGCACAGGGACACCAAATGTGCCCCCAGTGCAGGACTTCAAAGCACCCGAAAGTGCTCCCGCCCAGCCCCAATACACATTATCCTGTCTGGGGAGGTGGTCACACCTCCCTGGGACAGGAAACCTATTGTCCAGGCCTCCCCTGCCGGAGTTTCGTCCAGCAGCAGGAGGCCAGACTCGTGTCTGTGGCAGCAGCATCCATTTTGTGATGCCAGGGCTTTGGAAAGAAGTTACCGGGCTAGCCAGAGTTAACATGTCTTTCCCTCTAGAAGGGTGGAATGCTACCCCCGCCACCAGAATTGGCGGGGGGTAGTATTCCAAGATGTTTGACACCAAACACGACATGTTTAGGTGCAGCCATTCCAAAGTTAGCATTTTACCGCGAGGTTATAATGCGCTTAAGAGTATATGGTTAGGCTGCACTACAAACAGCATCAGAGATGGTCTCCGAACGCTGCAGAGGGGCCCTGCTCATGCAGGGGCACCCTCTCACATAGGAACCATGCACTCTGCCTTTAGGATTGATAAGGCCTGCCTTAGGAGTGACTTATAGGTTTATATGTGTGTATGTATTTAGTGATATAGGTAACCTATATCACAGCAAGGGGTGCATGCACCACCTTACCCAGGCTGCAGTAGCAGACCTGTGGTGTCAGTTTGGATGGCCTTCCAGGGGTGGCATAATACATGCTGCAGCCCCTGGCAGGTCTCTGAGGTACCTATGCCCTTGGTACATAGTATACCATATACTAGGGACTTATAAGGGCACTCCAGATCCCAATCAGTGATGTGCCTAAGGCACATGGAAACCATTTTAGAGAGGAAGCAGCTAGGCTGGGGTTCTGATTAGCAGGGCCCCAGCCAGACTAATGTTGAAAAACAGTGAAGCATCAGCAAAAGTGGGGGTACCCATGTGAAGCAGATCCTACTCTCCTACACCTGGGACCTGTTAAAAGATGCACAGTAGCTGTTGAGCTTATCTCTCTGCCTTGGTCTCAGGGCATGTAATGACAGGTCTTTTTCTGATCGTAGAGGTGCCTATGCTTTCAAGCGTCTTCCGCAAAAGAGCTACATTGACTATATATTCTTATCTATACAGTTGTGGGTCTCTCTTAAAGACATGGTGGTGGTTGAGTGACACAAGAGCGACCATAACACTCTCAATCTGTCTCTCAATGGACCCGGGCCTTATGCCCACCAGGGAGGCATTTCCAAACTAGAGGGTGAAGTAGCCCTATCAAATAATAAGTGGGCCCTAACATGGGAGTTTGTTTGCAAGGATATGAAGGTGTTGGCTCAGATCTATGGCCAGGTTGCTGATACTCTGGAGTTACTGATCCCTATTATTAATTCATACTTGATACTAATCAGTATTATTATTTATAATAATATTTATAGTCAATGGGACGATGGGGATACTTTCCACTGGAGGGGACGATAGGGATACTATCCAGTGGATGAGACGATAGGGATACTATCCATTGGATGGGATGATAGGGATATTATCCAGTAGATGGGACGTTGGGTATATTATCCACTGGTAGAACAATGAGGACACTCTGCACTGGATGGGACGATAGGGATACTATCCAGTGGATGGCACGATGGGGAGACTATCCATTGGATGGGACGATAGGGATACTAAACAGTGGATGAGACAATGGGGATATTATCCACTAGATGGAACGATAGGGATCATTTCCAGTGGGTCGTATGATAGGGACACTGTCCATTGGATTGTATGATGGGGATACTATCCAAAGGATAGAACAATAGGGATACTATCCAGTGGATAGGACGATGGGTATACTGTCCATTGGATTGTACGATGGGTACACTATCCTCCAAGCGGGAGGATAAGTAGACAGTATGAGTGGTTGTATTGGTACATTTGCCAATAGATGGAAAGTTGCTGAATAATGTGCCAAATGGCACGATGGGTATACTCTCCACCAGAAGGTACAAGTAGTACGCTGTCTGGGGGTTTGGAATTAGACAAAATACTTGAATCAGGAGATGGTATATTTTTGAATTATGTGATCCAAGAGTTTTTCAGAAATTATAGCTAGGTGGCATAATTAATGAGGACTTGTTAAAGGGGTCATGGGTGTAAGAAATTGACACTACACAACTTTGAAATTGACACTACACATCTTTATAGTATCTGAGGAGCCACAGCAGTGCTTATTTTGAGCCGGTGGTTTCCGGTGCTCAGCACCAGCACTCAATTATCAATACCGGTGCTTTTCATGAGCACCAGTTAAGGGCACAATCGTTTATGGTAGGCATGGGGAGGTTAAGTGATTTGTCCAGAATCACAGGATGTTGAGCGGACACCGAGGTTCAAACCTGGTTCCCCAGGTTTGGCAGCTCTGACCATTACGCCACATCCTCTCCCCACTTTCATGGTTAGTAGTGGTTGTCTTTTAGGTGGCACAAACAGGAGAAATGGGATGGTGCAAGCTGCCTCCTGACAGAGCCCCGGCACTTATTTTTTTACAAATTAACCACCTCAGCCACAGGGTTTTAGTTTCTAAAGTGATGCCACAACTTCAGTTGTTGGAGCTATTAAAAATTAAGTCCAGACGTCATGACCTCTCGATATGGTCCTTACCTGCTGTGTACTAAATCCATAGGATTTTTTGTCAGATTCTGTAGCTCATGTCAGTAAAAACATTGTGTCATTTTTACACACCATTCAGAGGAAGGTTTAAGCCCATCTTGGGCACAATGACATTTTGTGTTGATTTATGTTCCCATTAGCTCTACTTGCTTAAGTTATCACTGCCTTATAGAATCTGTTTTAGCTCTTTATGTATGCCTTATTACTTCTAGATCTAAGTGCAAGGCTGCCTGTGTTACGGGTATGAAGGGACACCTTCCTGCACAAAAAGAATCATGAGAGGTGTTTTCCTCCTTGTATGTGTGCTGCAGATTGCACCACACATACAAAGAGGAAAAACAAGGAGAAATAAAAGTATTTCTCCTTGTTGTGCCTCCCTACACCTCCCCTGGGTAGGCATAGAATTCTAATGCGATGCATTCCTAGGTGTAAGAATCATTGTAAATCTGGAAATGTGGCAAAATGCATGAGTGTTGCGTGGGTACACCCACAACAACACCCATGGCACACTCCTTTCACTCAAAGTGCTGCGTGAAATGGGCCTGTATTTACAAGGCCACGAAAAGCCACGCAAACTGGCTTTACATGGCCTTGTAAATATGGAGCATCACACTATGCCAAAGGTGTGTCCAAAAAAGTGACGCTTGGTGCCTCTCCAGGATAACAAATTAGTTCATGCTATTGATGAAAGAAGACGAGGTTATGAAATGAAGATGGTAGTCCTATAGCAAAAGAGGTGGTGGTACCTAGAAATGTAGAAATTATTGCACAAGAGGTACAAGGAAGGCATAGTCAGGCTCCTGTAAACAAATTGAATTTGAGCAGTGTTTGTAGTATTAGACAGCATTCCATTGATATATTTAGAAAATTCCTATGTATTTTTCCAAGGCAAAATTTAAAACATAAAATACGTTATACCACTCAACAATACGAACTTTAGTTATGAGACTGTACTATGTGAAAACACCTGCTTTATGTTTAGGAGAAATGAATAGAGCACTTTTGCATGGTAGCGTGGCAGACGTAGAAAACGTTTGTGGTGATGTGCAGTTTCGTTTCTTTGGTCCTGAGCAGGATTCTAGGGAAAATGAAGACGTGTTAAGAGGAGGAGTTGCAGAACAGGACACATATATTACAGTTGAAAGTTTTAAAGAAGAGATTACAAAATTCAACACAGTGTTGTCTAAGAAAACAGAGTATGTTTGTATATGTTGTCGATGCACTTACTAGAAGATTTAGGCACAGACTGTTAACTTATATTTAAAAAGTGAAAAAGTAAATAATGATAACTGGCAAAAGTTAGCTGTGTATTTATTTGTAGGGGGACAGTTTGACTTGTCTATACAGCAAGTTATATGTTAGTAGTGTTACAATAAATTAGAAGATAATAAAATGAACAACACATAGATATTAGATACCCATTTTGCAGGATAATAAAATGCATTTTGATATAGAAAAACGATGAAGTGCCAAAAATAAAAAAATCAACATTTATTATTCCTTGCATCATTGCGAAGGGCCGTTATGGACTGCTCTCAAGCACACACTACAACTCTACAATCCATGCAGTATGATGCCATTGGGGAAATCTGTAAAGCCAAATCTTGGAGTTGAGATTGGACTTTTGAATGGACTCTCTGCTTCGGTGTTGTTGTGGCTGCTATTGAATTTGAGGGTCCTTCAGCTTTGCGTTGCCTTCTTGCTGCTCATTATGAACTCCTCTTAAAGAATGGTCTAGATAGATAAATGGGCGTGGTCTTCTTATTCTTTTAATTGAAAAGTGTATTATCCAATGATATTCCTTTATTTCCTGGTGACATGATTTCTGTTTTGTTTTTGATTTGTTTTTGTGGGTTTGTAAAGTTAAAAAAAACAATGTTCTTTTTATGGTAAAAGGAATTTGAGAAATGTGCACTGAGAAATGTGTAAAAAATATAAAAGGGGAAAATAAAATAGCATGTATGATTTTTGACAGCATTGCGAATAGCTGTAACACACAGCTCACCAGCTCTAATAACAACACTACAGTCCATGCAGTACGTGGCCATTCTTGAAAACTCTGGAGCCATGCCTGTTGTAACAGTCTGTACCTCTGAAGGGAATTTCTGGCTGGGAATTGTTGCTGCTACCACTGATGTAGATGGTCCTCCAGCTTCCCTCTGCTTGATGAGCAGTTGGAGATGTTTTTTGTTATAAGTTTTAAGATGATATAAAATGAACGTCATCCCACATCAGTCCAAAAAGAGTCTCCAGCCAAAATCCACCAACTGCTCACTACAAAGTTCTGAAAAAGAAGGAGGACTGGTTGTATACTTCCTATTCCTTTTACTGAAAAGTGTATTATCCAATGATATTCCTTACTTTCACGGTCATGTGATGTTTCCATATTGTGCATTGCACTAGTTTTGCAGCAGTTTTGAATTCCCCATGAGTTTGGGTAACATTGGGAAGTCTGAAGGGTGTTTGGTAGTTATGTTCGATTTGTGAGTTCAGATGTTGAGTTATTTTTTTAAACTGTTCTTTTTTATAAATATGTTGTTAAAATAAAGTTAAACCAATATGTTACTAAACAGCTAGACTCAAACTTTGTGTACAATATGTCTATATATCTGTTTTACACTTTGTCATTTGTATTCGTGACTACTGTTGTCATTGTGACCCCCGGTGTTGCTGTGAAGAACGAAAATGCATTTTTGATTTAGTTATTTCAACAAATGGATACAAAGGGAAAGGTTAAATTAGTATCTTACTAAATAGCTACACTGAAACCTTATCTAAAATATGTCTATATATGTGTTTTACACTTTGTTAAAAACAACCGGTATTCGCAGTCTTTCCTTGGCAATGACACTCATAGAATCATGCAGGCACTACCTGTGCAATCATCAAGGACGTCCTTTCTCCACCACTCTGCAAACACTCTTCCTAGCATAGTACTAGTTGGTGGATGAAGTCCCCTTGGATATTGAGGGTATTTGGGGGCCAACTATCCCTCTTGCTACTGCCAACAAGTTCCACACAGTCAACTTGCTAAGAGGTCTTCAGAGGCTACGCCCCCTTTCTGCACCACTTTGCAAACGTGTCTCCTGGCACACTGCTGGTTGGGGAATAAAGTTGTCAGGGATGCTAAAGGACCTTGCGGGCCAAGAAGCCCTCCTTGTACTTTCTATAAGTCCTACTCAGCTGGATTCCTGAGAGCTGGTCAGAGGCCCCGCCCCCTTTCCACACCATTTTGCAAACACCATTGCTACTCAAAAACCATGGAAATTCACTGAAAAATCAAAGGTTACAGGTAAATGATAGTTAGGAATTACCATTAAAAATCCTTAGATATTCACAAAAAAAAACAAAGGTTATAGGGATGTTATAGTTCGGCTCAGATTTCACACACACAAAACCATAGAAATTCAGTAGTTGTAGTTAGTTGAGCTAACTATAACTTGTGCCCCCACAATACACTGCTTAAAACAACACATATTACATCACTTATGACATGGTCAGTGACCTCTCTCATGACATCTCAAATGACATCACTCATGACATCACTTATGACATCATCCACAGTATCTCTGTTGTACCCATTCACACCCCAATATAAACTTTCATGCACCCACTCCAACTTCTACACTAGCATCCTGAAAACCATTGACATACCTATACCCGTACTTACACACCCACTCACTGTTTCATAGGACTACACACACATCCACTCAGTCACCCATACAGCCACACATACACCAACTCACTCACTAATAGAGCGACTAATATATATCCAGTCATACACCCATCCAGCCACTCACACAGTCAGTTACTCATAGAGCTACTCACACACCTAGTCACTCACCTATAGAGTCAATCACATAGGCATTTACTCACCTATACATTCATACACAGACCCTCTCCTTTATTCATACAGATACTAACACATTCTCACTCACCTATACAGTCACTGACACAGGCATACACTCACCCATACAGCCACTATCGCAATCACCCGGTCACACATACACTCACTTATATACCTCAACACTCACCTATGTTGCCTTTCACATATGCAGTTACTGACCCAATCACTACCGACACATCCATTCACTCACCGACCCAGCCACACACACTCACTCACCCATACAACCCCTTACACACACTCACAAACCCATAGAGCCACTGACTCACTCATCCATATAAGCAGTTACACACCCCACAACTACCCACACAGACATTGAAACACCCCTACATGTACTCAGATAGCTAGTCATTCACCCACACAGAAACTCATGTACCTACTGACAGACCAATACAGACATTCAAACAACAAGTCATTCACCCATACCTTCACTGAGACACCTAATCACTCACTTAATCATCCATACAGATACTCATACAATCACTGATTCACCAATAAACCTTGGTATATATATTTAACACTCATAAACATTTTAAAACTTTCACAGTCACTGGATGATGTATTCAGTGATGTCATTTGAGATGTCATCAGTGATGTCATCCGTGATGTTACTGACCATGTCATAAGTGATGTAATATGTGAGCAGTGCATTGCGGGGCACACGTTATAGCTAGCTCAGCTACCTATAACTGCTGAATTTCTATGGATTTGTGTGTGTGAAATCTGAGCCTAACTATAACGTCCCTGTGACCTTTGTTTTTTTGTGTGAAAAACCCCCAAATATATATATATATGTATATATATATATATTCACTGAAAAAAACATAGGTTTCAGGAACGTTATAGTTAGTTGGACATTTCACTCGACAAAACTAGAGAAATTCGGCCGTTATAGTTAGTTGAGCTAACTATAACTCACGCCCCCGCAATGCACTGCTAATGACGTCATATATTACATCATTCATGACATGGTCAGTGACATGACTGATGACATCACTGATGACATCTCAGATGACATCACTGGTGACATCATCCAGTGACTGTGTGTTTCTGTAAAGTTTAAATATGTTTTATATATATATATGCCAAGGTGTATTGAATTATGAGTGGGTGTATGAGTATCTGAATGGATGATTTAGTTGGTGCGTGACTGACTGTATAAGTGAGTGATTAAACGTGTCTTTCTGAATGCATGGATTAGTGAGTAAACTGTGTAAATGTCTGTATCAGTCTGTCAGTTGGTGTGTAAGGGGCTGCATGGGTTGGTGAGTAGCTACATGAGTATCTATATGGGTTATTTATTGGTTGTCTGAGTATCTGTATGGGTGCCTGAGTGTCTGTGTGGGTGGGTGGGGGTGTGTGACTCTGTGCATAGATGTGTGAGTGGGTAATTCACTGGGTGTATTGGTTCAAGAGTATATCTGTGAAGGGCTGTATGGGTGGGTGTGTGTATGGGTGTGTTGGTGAGTGAATGGATGTCTCAGTGGTACATGTGTGAGTAACTACATATGTGAAAGGCAGTATATGTGAGTGTTAGAGTATATAAATCACTATATGTGAGAGTGAGTGATTGTGAGAGTGGCTGTATGGACAGTGTGTGCTTGTAGCAGTGATTGTATAAGAGAGTAAGTATGTGTTAGTATCTGTATGAATAAGTGAGGTGGTGTGTGTATAACTGTATAGGTGAGTAAATGGGAGTGCGAATGATTCTTTGCATGATTGACTAGGTGTGTGAGTAACTCTATGGATGAGTGGCGATGTGTGAGTGTCTGTATAGGTGTATGAGTACAAATGATAGTGCTGTATTGATAAGTGACTGTATGTATGAGTGACTGTATGGGTGAATGAGTGGACACGTGTGTAGACCTAGGAATCAGTGAGTGGGAATGTAGTAACTGGTATTGGTGAGTCTATGGTTTCGAAAATGGTAGTCTGTATTTTAGAGTGGGTGTATCAAAGGTTATATTAGGGTGTGAGGAGGTGCATCAGATTATCACGTGGATGATGTCATCAGTTATGTCATTTCATGAATGATGTAATATGTGACGTCATCAGCAGTGCATTGCGGGGGCGCGAGTTATAGTTAGCTCAACTAACTATAACGGCTGAATTTCTCTGTTTTTTTACGAGTGAAATGTCCAACTAACTATAACGTCCCTGAAACCTATGGTTTTTTCAGTGAATTTCTATGGTTTTTTAAATGCTAATTTCTAACTATAACGTCCTTGAAACCTATGGTTTTTTCAGTGAATTTCAAAGGTTTTTAAATGATAATTTCTAACTATAACGTCCCTGAAACCTATGGTTTTTTCAGTGAATTTCTAAGGTATTTTAAATGATAATTTCTAACTATGCCTACAGAGGTAGGACATGTGAAGAAAGAGGAAGAAACACGCAGAAAGAAGCAAGAGAAATGCAGAAAGAGGCAACAGAAGTCCAGAAAGACGAAGAAAAGAAGTAATAGATATGCAGAAAGTACCAGCAGAGGTGCAGAAAGAGACCTTGTTTCAAAGTCATCCTGTGCCCCCAACTTTTTACTGACTGGTACTGGTGGTAACTGACTCTGCCTAAGCAGGCCTAGAGCCAGTGCTATGCTAAAAGACATTTAGAATACAGTGAAAACACCTACATACACTAGGGAACACTATGCGTTGGGGTACCCCTGTGGTTGGCATGACCTCCTCTGTAAGGCTCTAGTACATAATAGGGCAGGGGGATTAAAACTATCTCTAAGTCAGAGCTGCAGAAAGATACTTCTTTAAGTAGTAGTTACATTTGCAGAGTGGTAGAGAAAGGGTGCTGGGCCTCCGACCAGCGCTCAGGAATTCCACTGCGTAGGACTTACAGGAGGTACCAGGAGGGCTTTTTTTTTTTTTCACATAGTTTTATATAGCGCAAACTTGACCCGAATCGGGTATCAGAGCGCTTTACATAGCACCAGTTGAATTACATGAGGACACATTCATTTTTTTGTTTGGCAAGGGAATATTAAGTGATTAGCCCAGAATCACAGGATGTTCAGCATCATTGCCGAGACTCAAATCCAGTTCCCCAGATTCGAGGTCGACCGCCCTAGCCGTTAGGCCAACTCGTACACCTTCAGGAGTAAAGTGGACTTCATCCCCCATCCCGTAGTCTGCCAGGAGGCACGTTTGCAGAGTGGTGGAGAAAGGGGGGCATGGCCTCCGAAGACTTCTTAGCAATCCCAATGTGTGGGACTTACTGGAGGTAACAAGTGGGGTACTTGGCCCCCAAGGACATCCTTGGGGGCCAACTACCCCTCCTATTTCCTCCAGTAAGTACCCCACAGCAGGATTGCTAAGTTCTCATAACAGGCCACACCCCCCTTGCCCACCACTCTCCAAACACGCTCACTGGCATGCTCTTGGATGGGGATTGAAGTCCCCTTCACTGCTGGGGGTCATTTAGGGGTCAACCAGCCTACCTCTTACCTCCAGTAAGCCCCACACAGTGGTATTGCTGGGAGGTTGCGGATGGCGGACGGACGGTGAATGCGGTGAATGCGGTGAGAGCTGCGATGTGAGCAGCGTGAGCAGTGAAGTCGGTGCGAGGAGCGAGGAGCGGCCCTGCACCTGCTAGCTAGCGGTATCCCCCTCTGTACCTACTGGGTCCACCTCGGCTCCGCTATCATTTTGCGTCCAGCAGGAAGGGGGGGCGCAGACAGTGAGAGCGGTGAAGAGCGGTTGTGTAAGCTGAGAGCCGCATCTGCGCCCACATTCGTGCCCGTAACCGCAAGTCTACCGAGGGCTCGAGGACTCTGGATTTGCGACGTTGGCCCGCTGGATGCCTGAGGCCTGAGGCCTGGGGTGCTTGATACGTAATTTGGCAGCGACAGAGTGGAAGCGGAACCAGATACCCAAGGTGAGCGGTGGGGGTGTGGGAAAGGAAGCGGTGCGCAGGCACGCAGCCCTGGTAGCGCTACCTTGATCCCCCGCCTGAAACCTTGCCATTACACCCGTCCCTACATATCAGCTGGAAGTGCCTCTTACAGCAGACTGCAGACAGTGGGCTTTTTGGCCTGCAGTGCTCTCATTTGGCCCTCTGAGAGCCCTGGTGTACAGTGCTCAGTGGCAAGCAAGGAGGACGCAAGGAAGACGCTTTCTCGTTGCATCACTTGGCGGGGTTAGAGCAAAGTCAGCATAAATCCAAGCCACGCTAAGGCTTTGAGTGCATGGTCAAGCTTACTGACTTCATCGACAAATGCAATAAAAGAATAAATCTGCATCTATCATTTGTGCCCAACAAAATATTCTCAAATTCATCAGTCAAACCAGCTAATCAGCTAAACAGGAACAAACAGGCCCAAACTGGAGTTAATGACCTCAATTCTTCAATTAGGGCAGACTGGTCAGCAGGCGCAGCCAGCGCCCGCCCAAAAAGGCACCCTCCATAGCCACAGGCATAGCCAAACGAGGCAACAAAAATCACGTGAGCGGGCCAAAGACTGGGCACGTAGGGTAAGGTTACAGACCTCAGCATTTCACACTAATTGGAAGCTCTCACATAAAGTATTTACGGTACGCAGGGATCGGATAACCATCGAGATCCCCGCGAGAAAAATGAGGGGCACTGGATCTGCCAACAAGGAAACAAGAGCAAAGCAGCAACAAGGTACTATAAAAGGTCTGAAGAACATGCTAGACTCAGGCAATCCCCCAATCAGGAGCGTACCAATACACAAATACTTTACAAAAATCAGAATCCAAAACCAATTGCCCTAGGCATAGGGATGATGAGGAGTTTACCATCGGCCCAGGGCTCAGCCAGGAAGTAGCAACTTCGGGGGAAGAGCCCCCCCTCGTCTCAAATCAAACAGCTGAGATCAGCCTGGGTGAATCAATAGTACTTGAGATAGAAGGGCTCGCAGAGTTAGTAGAATCTGCTATGGACAGGAACGACTCCTCAAATACCAAATATCAACACAAAGATTGTAATAAAAATCACAACATAGTAGAACATTGGGTTGAGCAAACTGAGATCATCGAGATTTCGTCGGCTTTAAACGACGGCGAATCATCAACCAACCTACAGGGTCCCTCAACACCGGCAGATACTCGTAACAAAAACGCGATTGAAATAGAGGCTCTTATCCACCATACAAACGTAAAGCACCGGGAAACACTGGAAGGTGCCATAAATCTATGTGGCCAGGGGTCAAAACAGAATTGCTCCACGCCGGCCAATAACATTGAACAATCAAATATAAAACAAAAATTAGTCGAGCACTGTACTCCAGATGCACATGTAACTGAGCCATTAAAAACAAAATTAAATCTATCAAGTAATTCGCAAATAACAACCGAGGAATTCATGGGATTTGTTTCAGGCGAACATCCCGGAATACAGTACGACCTGCAAGACTCAATAAACAAAGATGGCTCAGAATCCATTCTAAATACAATATATACATCACTTCTCGCAGCAGTAAAGGCCCTCACATGGCAATCACACAAACTATAGATACAGGTGGACTTGATACATATGCTTGCGCAAAGTGTCTTGTCAATTAACAAAAAGGTGGACCTGATAAATTCAAAAATGGACCAGTGGTCTACCAGAGAAACAGGTCATGGGGGGATTACAAGCCCAACAAAAAATCTCAATGAGGCAATAGTAGAAAAATTAGCCTCACTGCCTGACCTATTAAAAACCTTAATAGAAGAATGTAGCCAAGTACGACTAAGCAAAACACAAAGCAAAATAAAGACAGAAAAAGGGAACTTACTCTCTGGACAAGAAATAGCACCCAATAAATTAGAAATAACAGAGGGTACTCCAAGTGCAATCAATAAAAAACTATCGGACAAATGCTGGAGCCCAACACCAAGCTCAGAGGCCAGAGATGATGGTGGGATACCAGATCAAAGACCAATTGAAGGACAACTATCCAGACGGCAAAAGAAAAAACTTCGGAAATCACTGAAAACAAACAAAAGGAAAAGAGCAATGGCATTCCCACAAAAAATGAATGAAAGACCGACCGCACTCAGACAAAACAACATACAGGGAGATAAGGGTGTAACTAGCCCTGACAAGGGCCTAATGTACTATCCCATCTTTAAATCGAAAAATAGTACCACATTTGAGGTCTTGTCAGTAAATACTAGCCAGGAAACCTTATCACCAAACCATTTAAATGAAAACCCAACAGAGGGTCCCGCCAAGGTGACCACCACGCAGCATAAAACCTGTAATGCTGTCAATCCTCAAACACAATCATATGCCGAAGTCACAAATGCCAATATTACAATCGCCACCAAAACAGTAGAAAGCTCGGAGGCAAAGGCTCCGCCCAAGACCAACAAAAATACGAAAAGCCAATCGTCAGGACACAACATCAAAGAAACACAACCATGCGAAAAGGCAGAAAAGAAAACAAGTGCACCCATGCAGGGAACCAGCTTAATGAAAGCATGCCCATCCGGAACGGAATCACAATATAATATCCAAAATAAAGCAGTCTCGAAACCCAAACCAGCACGGTCGTTGCTGCTGGGCAATCATCATCAGACCTGTGAACACTTTCTTAATGTCCCGGACGGGAACTTGCAAACCACACCTTGCTGGAACAACGACCAAATAGGGCTTACTGCCGAATTAACCGAGCATGAGGGTCAAAGTAATGTGCAAAAGGGAAATCAGTCGGGAAAAGCACACTTGTTGGCCACAGAGCACACAGTGATTTTCACGCCTGAATTTGAGACAAGAGGCCCGGGCGACATCTTAAACCGCACGAATATATTGTACATCTTGTCTTGCATATCCTCATTGGCCTACCTAAAATCAGTACAACTTGAATCGGTGCATTTTAAAAACTATCCCTGTATAAGTCATAGGGAGTCCACTCTAACAAAATGGACCAACAAGCAAGATATTCAAAATATCCTGGTGGAGAAAGACGTACTCAGGGGCTGGGGGATCCGCGTAGACACATGCCCAACTGAAAAGTATCCGCACATACTACTGCAGAGGCTGCAAAAATCAACTGCAGCAGTACCACCAATTGCATTCTAAAGGGCATAAGATCGATCCCGAGTCCACACTGGGACAACAACATTAAAATCAAACTTATGAAGGGGGAAGCAACTAGACAATGCATGGAGACAAGAGCGACTCAGGGCACCTCCACAGAAGATTGGGCCTGGATCTCAACGGCTCTGCACACTAAAGGGAGGACAAATCCCTAGCACACAAGTAGTAAAAGCAAGAACAACCCTCAGATTAATAAGCTGGAATGTTGCAGGCCTCAAATCAACCTTAGCAAACAAGGAGGCATAAGCCTACTCAAAACAGGAAACATCTTATGTTTACAGGAAACATGGACGACATCACCAACCCCCATTAAAGGCTTCCAGGCAATACACACCTTAGCCTGTAAGAAAAACATATTTGGAAGACCCACTGGTGGGGTATCAATCTATGTAAATTTGAACTTGCAAGTACAGATGGAGGAATGGCCCACGAATTCACCCGATATCCATATCGTCAGTATAAAGGGAATAAGGTTAGAGGGAATCCCAACCACAACTGCAGTAATTAACCTATACATTAACCCAAATAATAAGACAAAAACAGCTAGCACAAGGATGGTTACCAGCCTAATTAGAGAATATCTCTACGAAAACCCAGGACACGAATGCATTATCACCGGGGACTTCAATATGAGAGACCTGTGCAACTCGGCCAGCCACCGAGGAGATAAAGGCCAGAATATTTTGGAAGCTTGCATCAATGAATTCAGCCTGGAGTCGGCAAATCAAGTGGTGCAGCCAAATACGAAACCACAACCAACTTTCAAAAACATCTCCACACTGGACTACATCTTTTTGAGCCAGGACCTACAGAGGAGGTGCAAAGATTACAAGGTGACTAACACTACTGCGAGTGACCACAACCTATTAACCATCCTTGTCAATATAAGCACAATAATGCACTTTGAACATTTAACTGCGGGAAAAATGCTCCATACAAACATTGACACCGCACCGATAAAACGTATAAAATGGGGTCCTATAAGCCAAGAGAAATATAACTCCTGGAAACAGGCAACATGCATAACCAGCCCACATACGAATTGGTCGGAAATCATTTTGTCATTATCCAAAACTATGACTTCAGGAAAACAATTGGCATATAAAGGAAAACGTCGCAACTATGGGCCAGCCAACCTTGCTGACTTTGAAGAATTTAAAGAGAGCAAAAAGCAGTGTCGTTTAGCTGAGCAACAGCATCGGACGAAAAAAAGTTCAATGACAGAGACACTATTGAAAGCAGCCAGAAGATCGCATAAAAACACGGTATGGCAGTTGAAACAGAACATCATAGACGACAAATGGAAACGCATTTATGCATTGCTTGCCCCCAGTAAGAGCAGGGGATTCTGGAGCTATGTCAACAATCTTAACGGTAGAAGCAACATACACAATGCAGTACCCGCCAAAGAATGGGCAGCCCATGCAACAAAGTTATACGTCGACCAAGATAAACCCAGGTTCAAAACAGTGGTTGTTGAAAACCTTTGCCCAGAGGGAAACGAGAATAAGGCTCTCATTGTCAGCGAAAAAGAAATTCTGCTCACCTTGAAAGGCATAAGGAAGGATGGGGCCCCAGGTCCTAACGGGTTACCGGGAAGTGTCTTTAATGAAGATCGGGCCTTTTGGGCCCCCCAAATGCATTGTCTATTCAACTACTGCTACAAAACCTCCGGAGTACCAGACTCGTGGAAAGGTTCCATTTTGCAACCAATCTATAAGAAAGGCGACGTCTCACAGCCAGAGAATTACAGACTAATTGCTTTACTAGATGTGGACGGGAAGGCATATGCAAAAGTTCTTCTGAAAGAGCTAGAGGAATGGATAACAGGCAATCAAATAATACCACAATACCAGACAGGATTCCGGCCGAACTCATCAACAATGGATAACGCCATTGCATTATCATACCTGGTAACTAAGGCCACAGAGGGTGCAACCCCACCCCTATACGCCTGCTTCGTTGACTATAGTGCTGCTTTTGATGGCATCGACCGCAACATATTGTGGGCAAAACTTGCAAAGTGGGGTATACCAAGGAAACTTTTGGCGGCCATGATGTCCCTCCACACTGGTACATGGGTCCGTACTAAGCTCACACAGACTCACGCAACCGCCAAGATTTATACGAACAAAGGGTTAAAACAGGGTTGTGTGATTGCACCGACACTGTTTAACCTATACACTGCGGACCTGGGAGTTGCACTCTCAAAAACCAACATCTTTCCACCCAAATTGGGTCACCTTAGAATACCTATTATGCAATAGGCGGACGACCTTGTCATCCTGGACCAAACCAGAATAGGCATGAAAAGGGCTCTGGAGACTCTGCATCTTTACAACATAGAAAATAAACTCCAAACCAATGCAAATAAAACCAAAGTATTGGTTTTTGGACATAAACCAAAAAAATCCTTGCTGGGCTGGAACATCGGACCACTAAGAATTGCAACCGCAAATAAGTATACCTGCCTGGGTGTACAATTCTCAGATACTGGTAGAACAATACCCCAGGTCAAATCACTGGAGACAAAATCGGCTAAGGACACAATCGCCCTATGCAAAATACACCAGAATCTTGTGAGCCATTCAACGGAGGGCATCCGAAGAGTAATACAAGCCAAGCTATTTTCAACAATTAGCTATGGTCATCTGGCCTTCCCGGGCTTATTGTCCGATAAATTGGAGCATTTGCATATCATGGCTTTCAGGAAGGTTTTTAGGCTGCCATTCTCGACAAGGCGTACACTGATCCGACTTGAATTTAACTTAACATCAATGGACATAGAATGCAAAAAAGACATAGTGAAGCTGTATCACTGTGTGAACAAGGCTAGCCCGGGTACCATGAGGGAAGCACTTCAAATACTCTTCACGGACCAAACTAGTCGTTGGGCTAGGTACCTTGCATCAGCTAACAAAACACTATGCCTGACAGCCAATCACAAAACAATATTACAGCTGCCAACAGCTAGCCTAAAAAACCTGTCAAAAAAACAGGGAAAGATCATCTCAAGGAACCAGGACTTAGAAACGATCAAAGCTATCCGTGGCGCAGAGGGCCTTGTCAAATCACAAGAAGCCACACTATGCCAACCATATCTGAAAGCTGGCCTGGGCAGACAAGCTCTTCAAAATGTTCTGAAGACCAGGCTGCTAACTCTACCAATAAAGGACTATAGGGCACATTGGAAATCCACACCAATTGGAAATAGAGGATGTCGTCTGTGTCAATACCACACAGAATCAGCAGAGCATGTCATCTGTTGTTGTCCAGCCTTGGTAAGCCCGAGGCGCAAATACTTAAGGGCAATGTTCAACCTAAATAAAGTAAGAACATGCAAGGAGGCTTTAACGCACATATATACCACGACAGTACCAATGGAGCTTGCACGTGCCGGGAAGTTTTTTGCCGCTGCTGGAAAGATCTTATGCCAAACTCAATGTACAAAAAATAACAGCATAATAACAATCTACATGCCGACTGCCGATGAGCATCTACATCACCATTAATGTCTCTGGGCTAAATCTAATGGTCAAGAACAGTGCTACTTTCGTTGAGCAATTAATAACACAGCACGTTATGGCCATTAGTGATCTTGCACTAAGCCCGACTAGTTAAGATGAACTAATATCAGGGCATTGACTGATCAACAGATGCATATGTCTCTAGATGTTTTTCTCTTTTAAATATCACCTCATTTTAAATGCTTTTTTAGATGCTTTTTATTAACCTACTGTTTTAACTATGATAGTAACATGCATTGCATTTGTAAACGATTTTAGGTAATCATACAATAAAGTATTCATTCATTCAGTATTGCTGGGAGGTGGAAACAGGCCACGCCCCCTTACTCCACCACTCTGCAAACGCGCCTCCTGGCATGTTCTAAGTTGGGGGATTAGATCCCCTTGAATACTGAGGGTCCCTGGGAACCAACTAGCCCACCAGGTACCTCCAGTAAGCGCCACACAGCTGGATTGCAGCGAAGTGGTCGGAGGCCACGCCCCCTTTTTATACCACTCTGCAAACGCGCCTCTTGGTGCACTGCTGCTCGGGGGATGAAGTCCACTTGTGTCCTGAGGTCCTCAGGACACAAGAGGACCTCATCGCCCCACCAGCAGTGCGCCATGAGTCGCGTTTGCAGAGTGGTGTAAAAAGGGGAGTGGCCTCGGACCACCTCTCTGAAATCCAGCTGTGTGGCGCTTTTTGAAGGTACCTGCTGGGCTAGTTTGCCACCAGGGACCCTCAGTATTCAAGGGGACTTAATTCCCCAACTTAGAACGTGCCAGGGGGCGTATTTGCAGAGTGCTGCAGGAAGGGGGCGGGGCCTCCGGCAAGATGCCGGCTTTTTTTAAATTTTGTTTTTAGAAGGGGAGCTGTGTGGCTCCCCCTTCCCTTAATTATTTTTGGGCCCTGGGGACCTCATCCCCCAGGGCCTGAGCATTATTTTTTAGTTTATTATTTTTTTTTTTTAAACGGGAAGGGGGCCACGTGGCCACCCTTCCCTGGGCCACTATTGGCCCCAGGGACCCCATCCCCCAGGGCCTGGCCTCGTTTAAAAAAAAAAAATGTATTTATATTTGCGAGGAGGGGGTCGCTTGGCCCCCCTCCCCTGGGCCATTTCTGGCCCCAGAGACCCCATCCCGGGGCTTGGCCTCGTTTTTTGTTTTGTTTTTGATTTTGAGGGAGGGGGGCCGCATGGCCCCCCTCCCCTGGGCCACTTCTGGCCCCAGGGACCCCATCCCCCCGGGCCGGCCCTTAGCATTGGGGACCGTGGGGGGAGGCCCCAATGCCCCCACGGTCCCGCCGGCTCCCAGCCTCCTGCGGGAGCCGGCATTGCTTTTGCAAAAGGGGAGCTGCTGACATGCAGCTCCCCTTGTGCAAAAACAATCTGCTTTGGTTTTTGGACGCAAGAGAAGGTTTCCTGCTCTTGTGTCCAAAAACCAAAGCAGAGTTTGCTCCCGCCCTGCCATAGTAAACAGCAATGTCCCGGGGGTGGGCACCCCGGGACATTGCAGGAGCCAGCCCTGGGGGGTGGCGGTCCCCAGGGCCATCAAGGGCTCCAGGAGGGGGGCCGCACACCCCCCTCCCAACATTTAGAAAGTCCCGGGGAGGTGGTGGTCCCCGGGGCAGTGTGGGGGGAGCAGGAGCTCCCCCCACACCTATTTTATATTAGTTTAAGCCCCGGGGAGGTGGCGGTCCCCAGGGCTGCGGGGGGCCACATGCCCCCGCGCATAATTAAATAAAGCCCTGGAAAGGTGGCGGTCCCCGGGGCTTGGGGGGGCCTGGGAGCCCCCCCACATCCACTCAAAGAAGCCCCGGGGAGGTAGCGGTCCCCGGGACTGCGGGGGCAGTGTGCCCCCCGCACCTAATTAGCATAGCTCCAGGGAGGTGGTGGTCCCAGGGGCTGGGGGGCCCCTGCAAACCCCCGCTATTTAATTTTGGCATTGCCCCCGGGACCTGGCCCACCTGGGGGCTCATTAAAATGAAGCGCGGGAGCCCGCGCTTCATTTTTTAAAAATTTTATCGGCAGGATTTGCGCACTTGGAGGCAAGATGGCGGCCGCATTGGCGGCTGTGTGAGTGGCTTGCAGACGCTCCTCTGAGATTCCCCCCCCTTTGTCTGTCACCTGAGGAAATGGACACCGTGGCCGTGTAATGCTGTGGCGGTATCTGCTCGGGAACCCGTCGAGCGCTGCATACATCGGCCGCGGCAGTTTGCGGTGTCCCGTCTGGAGCAGTCAGCGGAATTGGTTTCAGTGGAGGCTTTGGTGTTTGAGAGTGGATGAACTCTCCGTCCGATCAGCAGGGGTTGTAATGGCCCCGAAGACAGTAAACAAAGGCGCTAAGACCCGGGGTGCCGCAGCTGCAACGTCCGCGGTTACGTCCGCAATCCCGGTATCTCCTGCTGCCTCTCCCGTGGAGAAAGAAAACAAGCTGGCTAGCCGGGGCGCCGGGGCACGTCAAGAAGATAATGTTTCCTTTCCCAGGTCTGCCCAGAAGGTGCAAAAACCACGAACGGTACCCGGGATTTTCAAGAAACAATTGGGCAGAGGTAAGGCTTCGGTGGATACAGAAACTAGCATATCCCCAGGGGCTGTGGCAAAGACTGCTCTGTGCAACAAAGTATCAGTAGATGTATCAGGGGAGAAACATTGTTCCGTGACTTTGCCGGGAGCTGAGGCATTGTTTATAGGCAAAGAGGTGGCTTTGCAGGGCAGCAGGGGTAATGTAGATGAGTTTGCGGGGACTGTGACTCATTTAACTTCCTCTGTTCAGAGAGAGGCATCTGCGGTTGGTGATACAGCCCCTGGCAATACAGAGGAGTTGTAAGAAATACTCAAGACACGTGAGACAGCTGAGACGGTCAATCTTTACAGTCCCTTACAACTAGTAGGTCAATCTGCTCAGTCCTCCCTAGTAGAAAGCTCGACTCTGGAGAACAGGAATCAGAGTATGGACAACCAAAATTCTGGCAGTCAATATCAGGAGGAGGAAGTAAATGCTGGGATCCCTCAGACTAATGGCCATTCAGATAAAGAACCAATTAAAGATATAGATTCGGGGGATTCAGGTGGTAAATTTTATTCAATGTCGGACCCCTCCAACTCCTCAGGGAATGAAAGTGAGGGGGGGATTGGGCAGATGATAAGAGCGACATGAGTAATTATCTACGGGATGATGAGGAGATGAATTTGGAGATGCCCAATGATCAGGGGACAGTGCGCAAATTAAGGGACACTATCAACCCTTTATTAAAAAAGATGCCTGGTACCGCTGGATCACTAGTGTGGGATTATTCATTTTCCCCTTTACTTGAGAAGAATGGTGGTTTGTGCGAGACCTCTGGAGAAGTACCTATTGCAGCCGCAGGGAGGGAAAATGAAATTACCCTCAGTACAATATATCAAATAATAATGGCGCATCGGGAAGAGACCAAGGCGGAGGGTTTGCGAGCCCAGGGTGCTGTTCGCAAACTACAAAACACTGTGCGTCGAATTGCTAAGACCTGCACAGAGATATCTACAAGAATTGGGGAAGCTGAGGAAAGGATATCAGCAGTGGAAGACGAAATAGTGCAGCAGAAGGCTACAATGGTATCTTTGCAAGCTCTAAGAGATGATATTAATTGGAAACTTATTGACTTGGAGAATCGTTCTAGAAGGAACAATTTACGTATTTTGGGCATACCAGAGGGTCGGGAGGGCAATGATCCTAGGCAGTTTGTCATCGAACTGTTCTCAGAAGCCTTCCCCGAGCTCAAGCACTGGAATTGGGAAGTAGAACTTCAGAGAGCACACAGGTTTCCATTTAATCAAAGAGGTAGAGCAGGGGATCAAATGAAAAACCAAGGGCAATATTGATTTGCTTGAATAATTTTCTGTTGCGGGAATCATTATATGATTTGGCAAGGCCTGACAGGAAGAGAGGTGGTAAGGGTTGCAAATTTTTTGTCCGTCCGGATTTCTGCCAGGCCACTGTTCAAAAGAGATGGCAGCTACGACAACTGATTTCACTTTTTCAGGCTAAAGGGGCACAGGCCTATTTGCTCAATCCGGCCAAGCTAAAAATCATATATAGGGAAAAAACACAATTTTTTGTATCAGATATATTAGCGAAAGAATTTTTGAGTACAATGTGAAGCAAATCTAGTGATAATAGTATAAATGTGTTCCTCGGTTACTAAGGGAATCTTCCTCACGGATCAGGGGGTGTCTGGCTCTTTTTCCCTTTTTTTTTTTTTTCTCTTGGGGGGTCTGGGGAGTGTTATTAATCCACTACCCATCACAGAGGACATGGTCCTTATGCCTCATTTGGGAGGGGGAGGGGAGGGGGTGGGGTAGTTGTGGGGTGGCAAGGTTGGGAGGAGGTGGGAGGGGGTGGGAGAAGGCACATTTGGTATTTGGTGTTTATATGGTATCAAGGTTATGATGCTTATGTTTTTGAGAGAGATTATGTTTTTTTATGTTTTTTGAACTGTAGTTCAGGTTATGGGCAGGGTAGACAAGGTATGATTAACTTAATTGAATAACAATGAGGGGTAGATTATCCATTTGTTCGTGGAATATATGTGGTTTAAATGATAAAAAGAAAAGAGGGGTGATGGCTCAAATTTTGCAGGTGATGCGTATTGATCTGCTTTGTGTGCAAGAAACTCATATCGCGTGGAATAATCGAAAGTGGCTGAATGACTTGGGTATGGATATACTCGGGTGTACCAGACAGAGTTCAACCACAAGAGGGGTTGTGATTTTGATGAGACATGGCCTGGGTGTTTGCAATCGGGTCAAGGAGGATGTCTTGGGGCGGTGGGTTATTGTGGAAATAACTGTTAATGGTTCATCATTGACGATATGCTCTATTTATGGTTCTAATCTGGACGACCCGGAGATGTCGTACTATTTAAGTGTTGAATTAGTGGCATGGTCAGCCCCTTTAATCCTTTGTGGGGATTTTAATTTGCATTTAGAGGGTGGATTTGACATTACTAGTGATCGCCCATATATGGGTAAAAAAAACAAAGTTTTTAAAGCTACCCAAGGCCTAGTTAAAGAATTCGGGTTGGTTGATATATGGTATGCTTATAAGAAAGGTGTCCCGGGAGATACTTTTTACTCGGCTCCCCATAGAAAACATGTGCGCCTAGATTATTTTTTTTATTTCAGCTGAAAAAGTAGCAAGTGCTAAGGTAGAGATTATGCCGAGGATAATATCAGATCATAATCCGGTCGTATTAGAACTTGACATTAGTTCTAGGGCCCAGCCAAAGGTGTGGACCTTTGAGCGCAAACTTTTATTAGATCCCGAATACTGTTAGACAGGTGTGATTGGATTACAGAATTTTTTTTAAATAATCGGGGAACTGCTTCTGATTCTATTGTCTGGGATACATTTAAGTCCGGGGTTCGGGGGGAAACACTCAGCTATTCTATAGCTAAACAACGTAAAATTTTGGCAGAAATTAAGGATGGGATGAATCAGTTAAGGCTATTAGAAATTGAGCTTATGGGGGAAGTAATCCGGCAACAAAATTTGGAAAAAACTTTAAAGGCTATTGCAATTTTAAAAATGAAAATTCATCAGCATTTTGCAACGAAAGTTGCAACGAAACTGGCTATGTATAGGGCTCAAATTTATGAAGCGGGGGAAAACTCTGGTAGCATATTAGCTAAGAGATTACAGCAGAAGGGAATACTTAACAGAATTCATAGGATACAGGATCATCGTAATCAGATCCACGATTCCCCAGGTGAAATTTTGAACGTTTTTTGCAAATTTTATGACAACCTATATACAGAGGAGGAAATAGTTGATACAGATGAGAAAATGATGGAATTCAGTTCTGATATTGGAACTAATAAAGTTACACAAGATCAAAATAAGGCTTTAGCAGCAGATATAACTTGGGAGGAAGTGGAGGGAGCAATATTGTTGTTAGCTATAGGAAAAGCTGTAGGTCCGGATGGCATCCCTCTGGAATTTTATAAGACATTTCGTCAAGCTCTAAGACCAGAACTGATGACATTGTTTCTCACTGCTCAACATGGAATTGCACCAGATTCATGGCGTAAAACTATTATTATTGTTTTTTTTTTTAAAAACAAACCTGAATTGACCCATCCTCGTATAGACCAATCTCATTGATTAACTCAGATAGTAAGATCTTCTCTAAAATCATCGCTCAGCGCCTGGGATCGGTCATTACCCCCCTAGTATCCAATTTTCAGCATGGGTTCATCCCAGGTAGGGATACTGCTGATCACGTGAGACGAGTCATAGCTTTTTTGGATTGGGCTCAGGCAACTGAATCTGTATTGGGGGTGATCCTGTTGGACGCCGAGAAGGCGTTCGACAGGGTCTCCTGGCAATATATGTGTGAGGTTTTGCGATGGAAAGGCTTTTGTTCTCATTTTATACAAGCAGTTAAGGCCCTATATATATGTCCGGTAGCCTCGATACGTATATCTGGGCAAGAGTCAGACTTATTTAATATCAGTAGGGGCACAAGGCAAGGGTGCCCGTGCTCCCCTCTTTTATTTGCATTATATATTGATTTATTTTTGAATAAACTAAATCAGCACACAGGCTTCAAACCAGTTAGTTTTCGTAACATTGAGTATAGAGCATTGGCTTATGCCGATGATATAGTTGTAGTCTCTAGTGATATCGTTACAGCCCTTCCTTTAATTAAGTCATTGGCTGTTCAGTTTGGTTGTTTTTCTGGTTATAAATTGAACATAGAAAAAACTCAGGTACTATACGCAGGCAAGGATCCCCCGGCAAATATGTCAATAGTTCCTGAAGCAACATATCTAGGAATAAAAATCACATCTGTGGTCGATAAGATCCCCGAACTGAATATTCTCCCGTGATGGAGAAGGTGAATGCAACTCTGGAAAGGTTAGACCACCTTCATCTGTCCCTTCATGGTAGATGTAATGTACTAAAAATGTTGGTCCTTCCGAAATTTTTATATATGTTTAGAACAATCCCTTTAGAGTTTTCTTCCTCGTGTTTTATTAAATTAGAGAGGATATGTTCCAGGTTTTTGTGGGGGTATCGAAGACAGAGAAGGGCATATAAGAAAATGGTTTTACCTAGACACCGGGGGGGATGGGGCATTCCACATTTTACAATGTATTATTGGGCAGCTATGATGCAATATATGGGGCCCTTAGTAGTCGGGATTAAAGCTGAGATCCCCTTTTTGTATAGACCATCAATCTACGAATTTGGGCTGGGAGAAGAAATGAATGGTTGCTTAGTTAAGGTAATTGATCCCAGTTATTTAAAAAAAACAAAATTTAAGATACTCAAGGCGGCTTATGTAGTTTGGAAGCAAATTAAACGGAAGCTACTGGTCTTAAATTTCAATGCCTACACCCCTTTCTCGGCTCCTGGGATATTGCCCATAATTTTTCGGGATCAAGTATCAATTAGATGGGGCCTAAAAGGAATACGATGTTTAGGGGATCTGTTTGACAAAGGTAATCTTTTAGCATTTTTAGACCTACAGGAGAAATATGGTTTAGGTAAGCAAGACTTTTTTAAATACCTTCAAATACGTAGCTTTTTGGCTAGGCGGGGGTCAGGAATAGGACAACAATTCGGGAAAATCCCTTTAATTGAAAAAATGAAGAAGAAAACACAAATAGGTCAATATTATCAACAGTTAGTGGAGATATTTCCGGATGATTTGGATATTCATAAAACTAAATGGGAAAACAAATTGGGAGTTGAGGATATCAATATAATTAAATCCCTTGAGCTTGCTAATCAAGTTTTAATGACTGGAAGAATACGTAGTCAGCATTATATGGCCCTCTATGATTTATATTATACTCCTAGTAAGGTGGCTCGATGGGGTGTAATGCTGGGGGACAAATGTAATCGGTGTGGATTATTTGCGGCGGACTCATATCATATGTTTTTCTCTTGTCCCAGAATGGGTGAGTTCTTTCAAGGAATTGAGAATTTCTTAGGTATAATATTTGGATCCCCCATGATAATTATGGGAGAATTAGTAATTATTGGTGTAGGATCTGATAGGGCGGCAAATTTAAGATCGGAAGCCATAACAGCTCTTCTATTCATTTTAATGGCGGTGGTACAGGCTTGTATTACCAATGAGTGGATTAGCCCTGATCCACCCACTTTTAATAATTGGCGCTCCAGACTCTTAGCCATGTATAATTTTGAACTATCCATCTATAAGACCAAAGGGAGAAGGAAACGAACTATGGGCGCCAAAATGTGGTCTCCAATATCAGAGTGGATCCTATAAACTTGGATTGGGAAAAGGTTTTGTGTTGTTTTTTTTATTTATTTTTTATAGGTAATTTCTATGTGTGATGGTATGTTTAATTTAGAGGTGGGGGTATAAATATGCTGATATATGAAATGTTTGCATAAATAATATATTGTCTAGGAAACCCTGTCCATAGTATGTGCGGCAATCTTGCTTTTTTGTATGTTATTTATCTTTTTCTCTAGATGCCGGTTTTTCTTTCAATATGTAACAATGTGTCTGAAATTATTTCATAACCTTGTGCTGTTTTTCTCTTTTCTGTATATTTTGCCTTGGATAAAAAGGGATAAAAATTCAATAAAAAATATTTAAAAAAAGAAAAAGGATTTGCGCACCCAGCGCAAATTCTAACAACTTTTCTTTTTAAAAAAAATGCTTATTTTGGGCAGGAATAGGGGGTCAGGGTGTTTCTACCCTGACCCCTTTTCTTGTTTTTCATCTTTTTTTCACCCTTTTTCTTGTGACTCGGTTACCGAGTCACTAGATGGCTGCCAACACTTCCTGGTTTGGAGTGTTGGCAGCCAATCAGAGTGAAGCTCGTGCCCGGGAGGGTTTGCGAACCATCCTTGGTGCTCAGATATCGATATTTTATGTCCTTTTTGCCAAATTTGGTGTAATTCCGTTCAGCAGTTCGGGCTGTAGCCTGTTCCAATTTTTCCAATGGAAATTAACATGGGGAAAATGTGTTTTGGACCCCCCTTTTTTCTCGGGCCCCGCTTTACGAATCACCCCGAAACTTTCAAGACAGGAGCTGACCGGAGCGGGCCATTAGTTTTGTAAATTTCGCAAAGATTCGTCAAACGCGCCAAAGATATTGGCAAAAGAAAAAACGCTTTTTGAATTGAAACAAGGTCCTAACTATAACTACCTACTGGCCACCGCCAGTAGGTAATATATATATATTGACACTCCACAGTATCAGGAGGAATCTTTTCCTGAATAAGAAGCACTCTCGGGGTGAGTTTAGAATGATTTTTTCACTTGTGCAAAACAAACGCGTTTCGGCAGTCGCCTTCTTCGGTGCGATTACTAATCGAGATGCCACATATCCTGTGGCTCGACATTATAGCAAGGTAGCACAACAGTAATAGAGACATTTTTACCTTCTTCTGTATGGATCATGCACCAGCCAACCCTAGGGGAGGAGATAGGACTCTCAAATTGAGAAGGTTAGAATCACGCTATATAATAGATGTACAAACTAAAGCTCCATATGGGATGAGGAGTAGTGAGGAACTAGCCGTTCATTTGAGATAATAACACGCCATTCACTGTACGATGTGTAATTTCTTACTGGACATGTTATACGAAAATGTATCCATATTGAGATAAAATGCATTAAGCATCGATTTGTAGCATTTCTTCCTCCCTGTTCTCCCTTTACTTTTACTTTTACTTTTACTTTCACCCTTACTTTCTCTAGTCCACCTCTCTACGCTTTCCTCTTTTCTCTCCTTTTCCTCTATCCATCTCCTCTTTGGATATTATGTGAATCGACGAAATTTTTCATATTAATGAAATTGTTAATGAAAATTTCACTTGATTTTTCGCATTACGATCAGACGCATACTTCGATTTGCCACTTTAGCCCATCCAGGGCAGTATTGTAAAAGTCTTTATTTTTAAGGACAGGTAGTGAATAACAGTTGTGACATTATATGACAATGCCCATTCAGGGCGACAAACACAACCAACAATGTCACTACAAGTTGGCAATAATTGATTGTATTGGTCAGTGCACCACACTAAGATGGCACTGGATTTTGATCGTTAATAACAAGGAATTTGAAAGTGGTCCGTTTTCTATGTTGATGAAATTTAATGTTAAAATCACGATCGTTTCCGGCGCGCCTGATGACACTGAATAAGGCGACTGCCGAAACACGTTTGTTTTGCACGAGTGAATAAATAATTCTAAACTCACCCCGAGAGTGCTTCTTATTCAGGAAAAGATTCCTCCTGATACTGTGGAGCGTCAATCAATTAACGCGGGTACACCCCCGCGATCGAAGCACCCGTCTGCGAGTGCACCGGCCAAAGGTGAAAAGCAGCAGTGAGACGCCGGTCTCTATCTTCAAACAGCTCACTTTGAACCATGTCCGCTGACACAGTGAGAGAACGAGAAGCGGCTGCAGACGAATTATTTGACAATTTGCCTAAGGTAACCACAAGTACAAGTGGCCCGCAAAGCAGCAAAGGCAACATTGATCAAGATGTAAAACAATTACTTAAGACACTGGAAAAGAAATCTAAAAATGAGATCACAAAATGGTGGGAGCACAAATTCCTCACCAAATATGAAGAGGTGGGGAGAATCCCACGAGGACTCCGCATTCTTCTAGCACCGAGTTTTGAAGAGCCAAATCCCGGTATGCTTAAAGAATGGGGGGAGAGCAATCTGTCCGCTTCCATGAATTTGGTTAGGATTTTAGTTAAATATGCGGCAATTGATCACCAGATTCTAATGGATGAGATCAATAAAATCAATGAGGAACTTGACAAATCGAATTTAAAAGAATTCAAAACGAAATCCTGTAATGAAATTGCTGAAAGACTGAAGAAACATGAAGAAAAAATAAAAATTAGTAAAGCACACAAATTTGCGCGTGATCAAATAGATTATGAGCAGGGGCAAATCTATACATTTTCACGCAAATTTGATCACGCAAAGAAATTAAGATATAAGGACAAAAGAACACGCAAAACCACAAATACAATGCAGCAACAAATAGATGTGGTGGAAGAATTAGAGGGAGACACAGAATCGTTAACAAGCAATTCAGGTTCTGAATGCGGCAATATGAGAGACCACAGTGACCAAGTTAAACTCAGTCTAGGTGAAGAGATTGATTTTTTAGTGGAAGATTGACAACAAACTCTGAGACCGAGGAATCAGAACAGACAAATAGGCGGAACAAGAGAAATGCAAGGAGAAGAGCAAGGCGCCAAAAACAAAAACAAAAATGCGCAACAAAAGAAAAGGCAATGGCACAAGAAACAGCGATGAACGACCAAACTATCATCAATCTATCAGACATCACTCTCACGCAAACGGAGAAACAGCTATTGTCATTAGGTCTCAATTTTTGTCCAGAAAGTACTTTTAATTATGCGAGCACTAGAATCGATATCTTCTGCTCTATACGAAAATTAAAACTCAAAAAGTTTTTCACTATCAAAGCGGGGACTGGGAGTTCCTCAACAACTCAACAATCAGTGGAAAATGTGACACAGATGCTCCTAGCATCAGACGTTCCAACTTTATTGACACTAAACGAATTAAGCAGTGAAACAAATGAAGTGCAGTCTATGACGGATATTACCGAACTCAGTACTCAAGCTAAATTACATCGCATCAATATCATACAAAAAGGTGCAGGTGAAAGTCCTTTCAAACCTAAAAGTACATTTATACCGATCATGCCCAAAGATGCCATAGACATTTTTCATGAGAGGGTAACTGAAGACATTAAAAAACTATGTCACAGCGTAAAGAAAAAAAGACTATCGAAACACTACAAAGACATGCAATTTGCGAAGCTGATGAAAAAACTAGGAGAAAACCAAGAAATTATTACTAACAAATCTGATAAAGGAGGAAATATTGTTTTATGGCCCAAAAAAGATTATATTGTTGAAGCCAAGAGACAATTGGATGATGATCAATGTTACATGAGGACGAACATGAAGGAATATAATAAAGCAAAAGAAGCCTTGAAAAAACAACTGTCACACTACAAAAGGGAAGGACTAATTTCATCAAATGAATTTAATTTTATGAATGTAGAATTCCCAGTTATTCCTATCATGTATTTAATTCCCAAAGTACATAAAAAGGTCTCACCGGTACCAGGCAGACCCATAATTTCTGCCATTAAGAGCGTTAGTGAACATGTCTCACAATATGTGGATTTTTATCTACAGGATTTTGTCAAAAGATTGCCCAGTTATGTTAAAGACACAGGGGATTTTTTGAACAAAATCAATGACATTGTGTGGGGGAAGGCCTATTGCTAATCACTTTGGACATTGGGTCGCTTTACACGAGCATCGATCATAGAACTGGACTCAATGCAGTTAAACACTTCCTTGAAAGCAGACCGTGTGAATATTATGAGCACAACAAAATGTTATTAGATTTGATCTCGTGGTGCCTTCACAATAATTTCTTTTTGTTTGGTAAGGAGACCCTGAAACAAAACAGGGGCGTAGCTATGGGATCCTGTTTCTCCCCCAGCTATGCATGTTTGCATGTTGGTTGGTGGGAGGAACAGGTCCTTAGAAGGACACACCAGGTAACATTTGCACAGCATGTGCTGCACTGGCTGCGTTATATCGATGATATATTCATCGTATGGAAGGGAGATGAGGATAGTGCTAAGGAATTCATTACAACCCTGAACATTAATTCTAGCAACCTCAATTTTACGTCCAGCATAAGCAGCACAAAGATTGAATTTTTAGATGTACTAGTTACAGTGATGGATAACAAACTGGAAACAACTCTTTTTAGGAAAGCTACAGCAGGAAATAGCATTTTGCATGCAAGTAGTGGTCATCCACGACATCTCATTGAAAGTATACCCTATGGCGAGATACTCAGACTGAAACGCATCTGCAGCACACAACAAGAATTTGCAAGATGCACAATAGACACTGTGAAAAGACTGAGTGAGAGAGGGTATAGTGACAAGGTATTGACTAAAGCGGTAGCCAAAGCCCAAGAAAGGCCAAGGGAGAGTCTACTACAAACTAAGGAGGCTGTAATTGGGGACAACAACATGATAGAAATCCCCTGCCTCATTACTACTTATAGTAGACAAGAGAGGAAAATAAAGTCCATCTTGAGAAAAAACGGGCCGATAGTCCTTACAGATGGGGTTTTGGGAACTAGACTTCCAGACTCACCTATAATCACCTTTAGAAGATCAAAATCCATGAGGAGCCAACTTGTTAGAAATAGCCCAGAAATAGGCACAACAGGCACGTGGCTGAAACCAAGGCAGGGTTTCTACAAATGCTCTTCATGTCGTGCCTGCAAGTTTGGTACCAATACTACACATTATGTCTCTCCTTTTTCAGAAGACAAGGTGGCTATCAAGGGTAGTTACAGCTGCAGGACAGATTTTGCTGTGTAAGTCCTGGCCTGCACCTGCGGCTTGCGTTACGTTGGGAGTACCAAGCTGCAGGTGCATGTCAGGATTTTGCAGCATCTCAGGGCGATTGTGAATAATTACAACACCTACCCTGTCGCGAGACATTTTAAAGTCACACATGATAATGATTTAAGTTGCCTAACATATTATGTGATAAATGCCATTGCACCCCTCAGAAGAGGAGGAAACAGGGACAAACTGTTAAGGCAGCTTGAGACACGTACCATTCTAGAATTAGACAGCAAGGCAGCCAAATGGACTCAACACAACTAAGGATATGCATAACTTTCTATAATAAGTAAACATATAAGGATGGGGGAGAGAAGAAAAAAAGATGAGAATGAATCCAGGGAAAGTAATGAAATGAGTTTCTACAGTATAGTTGTGTTTTAACATTATTTCTATTTAGCTGGAAATTTTGATATTCATCAAACTCTTTTTAGATTTTTTGTAGATTTTTCTAGGTTTATTACCATCATATTCATACATTTTTCTTGCATTTTACATTTTCCCAAGCACTTTCACAGTGACTGAAGTTACTTCCATTGGCCGCCATCACTTTAGATATTAGGGGGTCGATTCCGATCTCGGTCGGAGGCGCACCCAATACCATTCGGTCGGGAAAAAAGCCATGCGAAAGCCAGTTTCCCGACCGATCCGTACAGCACACCGAACGAGCAAGTACGATGCGCACAACAGCAAAAATTCCGGCCGAGCCGTACTCACCCAAACCAGGTCCTGTTCTCCGACCGAGGCGAATCCGGAAACGCCGAATCGAGTCGCACGGAAGGGAAAATGCAGCCCCGTCCGGCCAGACAAGTACGATGCGCTTCCCGTACGTGCCGAACCCGTCGCTACGCACGGCACGTCAAAGCATCCGGGAGAGGCGCACATAAGCTCCGAATCGCGCCACAACACGATCCACGGCTACGAGACGAACACGGCACCGACGAGGACGACGCGAAGCGACGAGGACGAAGCGAAGCGACGAGGACGACGCGAAGCAACGAGAAGGACGAACGACATGAACCAACCATGAATCCCTTCGTCCCGATCATACCAATATTCTACATCTACTACCGGAACAGGCACGGACGCGTACGGCGCAGAAGGTAAGTCAGACACCAACCACAAAACACATACAACACGTACACGACACATCACACACATACACTGGGAATCTGAATATACTTACACCAGCAACAGCAGCACCATAGGGGCGGGATGCCCATCACCAATGCCACATATGCACACAGGGGCCTGAATGCGCGCCACCACCCCAACCCAGGGGGGCTGGATGCCTACCACTACTACCACCCTTAGCCAGGGGGCAGGATGCCTACCACTACTACCACCCTTAGCCAGGGGGCAGGATGCCTACCACTACTACCACCCTCACCCAGGGGGGCAGGATGCCTACCACTACTACCACCCTCACCCAGGGGGGCAGGATGCCTACCACTACTACCACCCTTAGCCAGGGGGCAGGATGCCCACCACTACTACCACCCTTAGCCAGGGGGCAGGATGCCTACCACTACTACCACCCTTAGCCAGGGGGCAGGATGCCCACCACTACTACCACCCTTAGCCAGGGGGCAGGATGCCCACCACTACTACCACCCTCACCCAGGGGGCAGGATGCCTACCACTACTACCACCCTTAGCCAGGGGGGCAGGATGCCTACCACTACTACCACCCTTAGCCAGGGGGCAGGATGCCTACCACTACTACCACCCTTAGCCAGGGGGCAGGATGCCTACCACTACTACCACCCTTAGCCAGGGGGCAGGATGCCCACCACTACTACCACCCTTAGCCAGGGGGGCAGGATGCCCACCACTACTACCACCCTCACCCAGGGGGGCAGGATGCCTACCACTACTACCACCCTCACCCAGGGGGGCAGGATGCCCACCACTACTACCACCCTTAGCCAGGGGGCAGGATGCCCACCACTACTACCACCCTCACCCAGGGCGGGCAGGATGCCTACCACTACTACCACCCTTAGCCAGGGGGCAGGATGCCTACCACTACTACCACCCTTAGCCAGGGGGCAGGATGCCCACCACTACTACCACCCTTAGCCAGGGGGGCAGGATGCCCACCACTACTACCACCCTCACCCAGGGGGGCAGGATGCCTACCACTACTACCACCCTTAGCCAGGGGGCAGGATGCCTACCACTACTACCACCCTTAGCCAGGGGGCAGGATGCCTACCACTACTACCACCCTTAGCCAGGGGGCAGGATGCCCACCACTACTACCACCCTTAGCCAGGGGGCAGGATGCCCACCACTACTACCACCCTCACCCAGGGGGGCAGGATGCCTACCACTACTACCACCCTCACCCAGGGGGCAGGATGCCTACCACTACTACCACCCTTAGCCAGGGGGCAGGATGCCCACCACTACTACCACCCTTAGCCAGGGGGCAGGATGCCTACCACTACTACCACCCTTAGCCAGGGGGCAGGATGCCCACCACTACTACCACCCTTAGCCAGGGGGCAGGATGCCCACCACTACTACCACCCTCACCCAGGGGGGCAGGATGCCTACCACTACTACCACCCTCACCCAGGGGGGCAGGATGCCCACCACTACTACCACCCTTAGCCAGGGGGCAGGATGCCCACCACTACTACCACCCTCACCCAGGGGGGCAGGATGCCTACCACTACTACCACCCTTAGCCAGGGGGCAGGATGCCTACCACTACTACCACCCTTAGCCAGGGGGCAGGATGCCCACCACTACTACCACCCTTAGCCAGGGGGCAGGATGCCCACCACTACTACCACCCTCACCCAGGGGGGCAGGATGCCTACCACTACTACCACCCTTAGCCAGGGGGCAGGATGCCTACCACTACTACCACCCTTAGCCAGGGGGCAGGATGCCTACCACTACTACCACCCTTAGCCAGGGGGCAGGATGCCCACCACTACTACCACCCTTAGCCAGGGGGCAGGATGCCCACCACTACTACCACCCTCACCCAGGGGGGCAGGATGCCTACCACTACTACCACCCTCACCCAGGGGGGCAGGATGCCCACCACTACTACCACCCTTAGCCAGGGGGCAGGATGCCCACCACTACTACCACCCTCACCCAGGGGGGCAGGATGCCTACCACTACTACCACCCTTAGCCAGGGGGCAGGATGCCTACCACTACTACCACCCTTAGCCAGGGGGCAGGATGCCCACCACTACTACCACCCTTAGCCAGGGGGCAGGATGCCCACCACTACTACCACCCTCACCCAGGGGGGCAGGATGCCTACCACTACTACCACCCTTAGCCAGGGGGCAGGATGCCCACCACTACTACCACCCTTAGCCAGGGGGCAGGATGCCTACCACTACTACCACCCTTAGCCAGGGGGCAGGATGCCTACCACTACTACCACCCTTAGCCAGGGGGCAGGATGCCCACCACTACTACCACCCTTAGCCAGGGGGCAGGATGCCCACCACTACTACCACCCTCACCCACGGGGGGCAGGATGCCTACCACTACTACCACCCTTAGCCAGGGGGGCAGGATGCCTACCACTACTACCACCCTTAGCCAGGGGGGGCAGGATGCCCACCACTACTACCACCCTTAGCCAGGGGGCAGGATGCCTACCACTACAACCACCCTTAGCCAGGGGGCAGGATGCCTACCACTACTACCACCCTTAGCCAGGGGGGGCAGGATGCCCACCACTACTACCACCCTTAGCCAGGGGGGCAGGATGCCTACCACTACTACCACCCTTAGCCAGGGGGGCAGGATGCCTACCACTACTACCACCCTTAGCCAGGGGGCAGGATGCCTACCACTACTACCACCCTTAGCCAGGGGGCAGGATGCCTACCACTACTACCACCCTTAGCCAGGGGGCAGGATGCCCACCACTACTACCACCCTTAGCCAGGGGGCAGGATGCCCACCACTACTACCACCCTCACCCAGGGGGGCAGGATGCCTACCACTACTACCACCCTCACCCAGGGGGGCAGGATGCCCACCACTACTACCACCCTTAGCCAGGGGGCAGGATGCCCACCACTACTACCACCCTCACCCAGGGGGGCAGGATGCCCACCACTACTACCACCCTTAGCCAGGGGGCAGGATGCCCACCACTACTACCACCCTCACCCAGGGGGGCAGGATGCCTACCACTACTACCACCCTTAGCCAGGGGGCAGGATGCCCACCACTACTACCACCCTTAGCCAGGGGGCAGGATGCCCACCACTACTACCACCCTCACCCAGGGGGGCAGGATGCCTACCACTACTACCACCCTTAGCCAGGGGGGCAGGATGCCTACCACTACTACCACCCTTTGCCAGGGGGGCAGGATGCCTACCACTACTACCACCCCCACTCATAGGATGGACAATGCATGACACAACCAGCACACCACAACCTAGGGAATGCAAGATAAAGACATCCCCCCACCACCATGACAAGCGTGTGTAGGCTGTGTCAAATGCCTACAACACCGAACATGACTTTGAACATACAACGTGACCCCCTAGCACATGTGCCACACATATATGTGTGTGGCACCCACAATGCAAGCAGCCCATGACCATTGTGGCAATGGGGCCTAAACCCCCATCATCACAGTGACCAAAAGGTAAGTGTGGGGTCCATAGCTGAAGCACATTTTGACCATTGTGGCAATGGGGTCTAAACCCCCATCATCACAGTGACCAAAAGGCAAGTGTGGGGTCCATAGCTGAAGCACATTTTGACCATTGTGGCAATGGGGTCTAAACCCCCATCATCACAGTGACCAAAAGGCAAGTGTGGGGTCCATAGCTGAAGCACATTTTGACCATTGTGGCAATGGGGTCTAAACCCCCATCATCACAGTGACCAAAAGGCAAGTGTGGGGTCCATAGCTGAAGCACATTTTGACCATTGTGGCAATGGGGTCTAAACCCCCATCATCACAGTGACCAAAAGGCAAGTGTGGGGTCCATAGCTGAAGCACATTTTGACCATTGTGGCAATGGGGTCTAAACCCCCATCATCACAGTGACCAAAAGGCAAGTGTGGGGTCCATAGCTGAAGCACATTTTGACCATTGTGGCAATGGGGTCTAAACCCCCATCATCACAGTGACCAAAAGGCAAGTGTGGGGTCCATAGCTGAAGCACATTTTGACCATTGTGGCAATGGGGTCTAAACCCCCATCATCACAGTGACCAAAAGGCAAGTGTGGGGTCCATAGCTGAAGCACATTTTGACCATTGTGGCAATGGGGTCTAAACCCCCATCATCACAGTGACCAAAAGGCAAGTGTGGGGTCCATAGCTGAAGCACATTTTGACCATTGTGGCAATGGGGTCTACACCCTCATCATCACAGTGACCAAAAGGTAATTGTTGACAAAGAAAGAGCTGCAACTGCCAAACTGCATGGATCATTCCTGGTCACAGAACCAAAAACTCATCTGTGGCAAAGTAGTGTATGTGTCCCATTGCAACATAAATTGGGGGAGCCAAATACTGCAGTGCAAATGAAACATTCCTTTGGCCATGTGCAGACAAACAACACCCATGGGGGCTGAGACCGTCAACAGTCATCAATGACACAATGACAGAAGTGACCATCAGAATGCAGAACCACATATTTGCACCAATGGGCACACAAATGCAGATACCCTGTGGAGACAGCAGATGTGAGGTGAACAGATACCATACCATGGCAGCAATGGGACACACAAACCATGATCACTGTGCTGACCGATGACCTAGGAGTCCCAGGGACAGCAGGGGAAACACACCAAACAACATACAGCCAATGGCACACCCAAGATATGCCAATGCAGTGGTGCAGATGCACAAACACAAACAGGCAGACCAACACTGTCATCATACACAGCAGGTGAGGGGTGGGGGTGCCAGTGTCCCCAGGCAACAACACAACACATGAGGAGAGCTGAATACCAATCATACAGATGTGCATACACTGCCACACTAAGGTAACTCATGGATCCAAATCCCCTATGTGGGCAAGCAGGCATTGACAGGTGAGAGGGAGCACAAAACACACATGTCACACAGGCACGTAGGAACAACAACTGACACAGCAAGTCACAGACACACCACAGCACCACCCCCAGGGCCCCCACAATGTGGTGACCCTGGGCTGAATAAAAATACCACTGTGATGACAAAGCTAAATGTCGTTCACACTGTGAACCACAGTCAGGTGTCCTGAGCAACAAACTACCATCACACCTACACAAGCACAAATCAATCAGCATGGCCAGTAAGCCAAGGCCAACATGGAGGCAGGGGACTAGCCGGGCAACAACTCTCATCTGCACACACTCAAGACCACACCCCTCGACCTCCAACAATGTGCAGCAGTGAAGTACACATGCACTGGTGACATTGCACATGCACCCATGACTATTCCAGGGTGGTGGGTGGGAACCAAGGTGTAGAAACACATCACACATGGACACTAAACAAGACTCCTGAATGTCTGACACACTGCACACTACGCTGTACATGGACATGACGGCAATACCACACCGACCAATGGGATCCCAGCCACAGTCACACACCAATGAAGAAGCCAAGGTCACCCACAAAGAACACACATAGACAACAACCAACATTGCAGCCCGGACCCTAAGGAGTGCCAGCAGTCACACACACAACGTGTCACAATCACTGAAAGATAACACAAACTGGAAATCACATGACAGGGGCAAACAACAAGTGCCAAAGGGAAACCTGACTGTGACCCATCTGCGTCTGCACACAAACTCTGCCCTGACAGCAAACACACCTATGGGTGACACCCTGATGACCAGTAATGTGCCATGCACCCACATCACAGAGAACACAGGGAGAAGACTTTGGGGGAACATAGCTCAAGTCAGCAAGCATCACAAACAGGTACAACACTAGGGATCACAGCATGCGCAGATGAATGGAAGTGAACACACAGACATGCACATACAACACACACCTTGGGCGCAGGCAATGTCACACGTGTACACACTGCCATGAGGGGACTCCACTCCTGTGTGAGGAAAGCTGTGCCATATGTTGCCTCAGTAGGGCCCCATCATGTCAGCTGAGCACTTGGTCACACAATCAACAATTAGCACCAAATGAGGGCTCCCATCACATCAGCCTGGTCATGGATGTGCCAACGGAATCATCAGCACAGATCCAACACACTTGTATAGCAATGTTGCACTGACTACACGGATGAGTCCCTCCCCATTGATGCCCAAACCTGCATGTCCACTGGAGATGGCAACACGGTCAGGGAAGTAGACAAATGCAACGATGGCAGGCACAACAGATGTGCAGGGGTGGAAGCCACAGATATGAAATTGCCAATGTAAGTAGGAAACCCATTGCCAAATACTGAACACATGACACCCTCAGATGCTGCTATTGATGACATGGATACACCACATGATAGGACACATTCCCCCTGTACCACATGGGTTCCTGCACAGTAACACTTCATAATCATGAGACCAGATATCACCATCACTGCAGCAAGGGCATGGTTAGCTGCACCAACAACATGTACATCTGAAGCATGAGCACTAGAGAAAAGAAAGTTGCTTTATTCAGCATATGTGTTGTTTGATAACGACGTCCAGAAGAAATTAGAGCAAAGGCCAATGGCCAGTCCATTGTCAAAGTTCAAACAGGGTGACACTGGCAGATGTCACCCTACGCATGCCTGCACAATACCAGGGACAATCCACTAGGAGGGGCAACCGGGGGGCAGGCCAGGCACCGCAGGGACAGGATCAGGGCTCACCAGGGGGAGTCAGGGAAGGGGTGGTGGGTGCTGGAGAGCCACTGACAACTGCAGTGGAGGTGTCTGACATGGTGTGTGCCGGCACAACTGGGGGCATGACTCAGATGTCGTGGGTGCCGGCACAACTGCAGTGGACCCTGCAGATGGGGTGGACAGGTCCGCCACTGCAGTGCCCAAGTCAGACAGGGCGGTAGTGGACTCCACTGCAGTGCCTACCTCCAGGGGAGGAGAATGGGGAACAGGCAAGGTGGGTTGGACAGAGGGGGAGGACACCCTCACCACATCAGTGGCACAGACAAGCGCAGCGGGGGTGTGGTGCTGGGAGAGCAAGTGGCAGGGGGAGAAGGCCGGATCCTCTTGGGGATGGTATATCTGTGGGTGGGGGAACCTGGGGCAGGGTGTGGTGGGGGCACCTGTGCAGTGGGGGCCTGAGGGATGGAGGACGGAGACCTTGTGCCTGAGCTGCAGGGCGGTGGCGGGGTCTTGCTCTTACCACTCCGGGGGACTTGCGGGTGGGGGCCTCAGTCCGTCTGCGCCTGGGGGAGGGTGTCCGGGGGCGAGGGGCACTCTGCTCCGTGTGGGTGGGCTTCCTCTTCCCCCGGTATGCTGGAGCAGCTTCATCGGTGGGGAAGAGGCCGAGGTCACAGAGGAAGAGCTGCTGTGACTTTGGGGTTGCAGGTGAGGCAAGGGAGGGTGCTTTGGAGGGAGAGGGAACTGAGGACTGCGCAGTGCATGTGGATGCGTGTGTGTGTTCCAGGGCCCCATCCCCTGTGAGTCTGGCTTCAGTCCCCTGAATGTGCGTGCGTGTGCGTTTTGTCATTGGCGTGTGTGTCAGTGTGCTGGATGTGTGTGTGCTGGTGTGTGCCTGTGCGGTGTGTGCCTGGGATGGGTAAGGTGCTGGGGAGTGTGGATGGAGCAGAGGCAGGAGGGGTGAGGGACCGTTTGAGGAGGGACACTGCTGCCGTCAGGGAGGAGTCCATGGACCTATTGCCCCTCTGTAGGTCAGACATGCCCGATGAGATGCCCTCCATGAACGACACCAGCTGAGTCAACAGCGCGGTGTGCGCATGGAGGACACTCAGCATGGCTGTCTGCCCTACATGGAGCTGGCGAAGGAGGTACACAGACTCCTCACTCAGGGCAGCAGGGGACACAGGGGCAGGGGGTGCGGTGCCTGGCCCAAAGGAGACACGCTCCCGGACATGGGAGCCTCCACGGACCTGGGGAATGGGAGCCGATGGGAGGGCGGTGGTGGTGCTGGTGGTGGCGGGGACAGCAACACTAGCTGGGGTGTGGTGGCTGCTGACACCCGCCTCCACAAGGGAGTCATCCTCCGAGTTGCTCTGGTCCTCAGCTGAGGTGGATGCTGCTGAGGACTCCTCGGTGTGGCTCCCCTCGCCCTCCGTGCCACTGGGTCCCTCCGACCACTCCTCGGCTGCTGACCCAGTCTGGCTCTCCGGCTCCTCCTGGTCCGTGGAGCTGTCCCCTTCCGTGGCCGTGGATGTATCTGCAAACAATGGGGAAACAGACAGACATCAGTCACCTGCACATAACGCACACACCACTGTGAGCACAGCACATCACAGAGCAAGCCCTGGCATCATTAGTTGTACATTGCTAAAAGTGCACTAATTGAACAGGAGAAGTCAATTGTCAGTCTGATGCCAAGCATGGCACTCACATCCCACATGGCCTTGCACCCATCTGTCTGGTGTCTGTTGGATTGCAACACCCCAGTGTTGACACATGCACCAAGTACACAGTAGTTGGACAGTGCAGAGGACACGGTGTGGACACATCACAGCTCTTGCCACTGAGTCAGTACAGGTTTCCGGATGTAAGGGATGCCCAGAGTCAAATAGGAAATGCATGTGATGCATACCAGCGACAGACACCATGATGCACCCATGTCCTGATAGCCAGCGCCACTATGGTGTGCATGTAGCACATGTCACTCCCCTGCAGGCTCACCAATCAGTAGACACATGCCATGGCGGAGGCATGACTGCAAAGTCATACATCACTGGCTCAGTGATGTATGACTTTGCAGCCAGACAACAACACTCTGCACTGTGTCACAATAGTAGGTCATGGGGAATGCAAGTCCTGGAGCTGCACAAGTGCACATGTACATCCCCCCACAACACATCCTCTTAACCCTCATCTGTCCAGGTCATACCTATTGGACATATGGGAGACCTGTGACACTACCCTCTGAACCTGAGCCCCTCACACTCTGCTGTGCATGGGGAACAGCTGCCTGAACTTCACATTTACATGCCCCAGTCTGCATGGGCAGCTGATCAGACACCTATGTGTCACACAAGTATCGTCTCCTATGGTCACATCTCCAGTGGCATGCTGAGCCCCTACCAAGAAACTCCACAGCAGTCCTGGCGACTAATCCACAGCACACTGACACAGAGGCAGACACCTGAGGGGTCAAATCACTGTGCACAATGTGTCCGCTGATACACGGGAGTGGGAGTACAGAGTGTATTGTATGGCCTGGAGTAGGCATGACTGTCCAGCCCCACATGAATGAGGGATGAGCCCTGGACTGTAGGCAGCTGGCTAAGTATGTGTGACACACGTCATATACATACTCCTGGGGCCCAAACATTGTTCCCACCCGCAGCATGGGTGTGTGCCAGGTACCCCAGCCACATGTGGTGGATCAGCTCAGCAATTGGACCACAGATCAAAGTAACACGCTGAATACATGTCAGAATACAGGCATTGTGTAAGCAATGGATCCACCCATGATGCCCACCACAGAGTCAGGGAAACAGATGCTGTCTCCCACCTTGAGTCAAGCAAACTGCAAGGACACAGTCCTAAGTGACAGAATTCCCTGCATGTAAGGGCCACACCTGGGTATCAGATGAGGAGTGGGCAGTGCACAATAGAGGGACATGGCTCCTGGACAACATGACTGCTGTACTGTGGCAGTTTAACCAGGCCCGAGGAGGGCACATAGCATGTTAGACAGAGTACACAGTGCAGTCTTTGACTCACCCCCTCCTTGCTGCTCTCTGGCCTTCAGCTGCCCATCCAGGTCTGGAAAGACCACCGCCAGGATCCTGAGCATGTGGGGGTCAGGGTCCGTGTTCCGCCCCTCCTGCGAGGAGGCGACAGCTTCAGCTGGACCCGTGCAATCCTCCGGGTCCAGCCCCGAAGGTCCTGCCACCTCTTTTGGCAGTTGCGGATCCGGCGCTTGTAGACCCCCACGGACCGGACAGCCCGGACGATGTCCTTCCATATCTCATGCTTCCGATGGGCAGAAGCCTGTCAGGATGACAAAGTGATAAGGCCTTTACTACACATGCAACATATCCGTGCATGACACAGTTGCATATACATGTCGCTATCACAGGGGCACATGGTGTACCCAGGCAGTGCACGGCTGCCCATGGACAGTTTTCCAGAAGTCACTACATGGTATCATTGCATGGGGAGTAAAACCCTGTTCAGAAGCACTGTCACTGCACCATACCTGTCCAGTGCAAGTCACTACACACTATGGGGGGTGACAACTACTCAGTGAGCCTGCTAGCCAGTGGTGTGCTGACTCTCAGCCTTGCTAGTCAGACAAAATGCACATTCAGAAAGGCAGTGCACAGAACACTCACCTGCTCCCCTGGTGTCCCATACAGCTTGCTGTACTGTGGAAGTAGGCTGTCCAGCAGGGCCTGGTTCTCCTCAAGGCTGAAGGCTGGGGCTCTCTCCACAGTACGTGCCATTGCAGGGTCCAGAGGGGCAGAGACAGCAGCAGTGCAGTGGCAGATGTCGTCCTGGAGCATGTAGTGCAGGCAAGTGGGCTCTCAGGGGAACAGGCAGCAATATATATGTGCTGGAGAGGCAGATACTGTCCCTTGTGTCCAAAGTGATAGGTCCAAGTCGTTTGCATCTTCTGAATCTGGCCAATCCATGGAATAGCAGCACCAAAACACGCCCACAGCATCCTTCAAAACTTCAACTTCATGACATACATGATTTTGCAACATTGTTGTGGGTGACCAACTGATTTTCCAGCAACCGACTCGTTCGAAATTCGAAAACGCGTCCGTTGCCAGGCAAGCCCATTGTCAATGGGTGCGCACCGATCGGTCCATTGAGGTACAACGCGCACAGGGGTACAACGCGTACCCGCACACATTGAAAGCAATGGGCCGACCGGAGGCACCGATCGGTCCATTGCTGTTCAACGCGCACAGGGGTACAACGCGTACCCGCACACATTGAAAGCAATGGGCCGGCCGGAGGCACCGATCGGTCCATTGCAGTTCAACGCGCACAGGGGTACAACGCGTACCCGCACACATTGAAAGCAATGGGCCGGCCGGAGGCACCGATCGGTCCATTGCAGTTCAACGCGCACAGGGGTACAACGCGTACCCGCACACATTGAAAGCAATGGGCCGGCCGGAGGCACCGATCGGTCCATTGCAGTTCAACGCGCACAGGGGTACAACGCGCACCCGCACACATTGAAAGCAATGGGCCGGCCGGAGGCACCGATCGGTCCATTGCAGTTCAACGCGCACAGGGGTACAACGCGTACCCGCACATTGAAAGCAATGGGCCGGCCGGAGGCACCGATCGGTCCATTGCAGTTCAATGCGCACAGGGGTACAACGCTGTACCCGCACACATTGAAAGCAATGGGCCGGCCGGAGGCACCGATCGGTCCATTGCAGTTCAACGCGCACAGGGGTACAACGCTGTACCCGCACACATTGAAAGCAATGGGCCGGCCGGAGGCACCGATCGGTCCATTGCAGTTCAACGCGCACAGGGGTACAACGCGTACCCGCACACATTGAAAGCAATGGGCCGGCCGGAGGCACCGATCGGTCCATTGCAGTTCAACGCGCACAGGGGTACAACGCGTACCCGCACACATTGAAAGCAATGGGCAGGCCGGAGGCACCGATCGGTCCATTGCTGTTCAACGCGCACAGGGGTACAACGCTGTACCCGCACACATTGAAAGCAATGGGCCGGCCGGAGGCACCGATCGGTCCATTGCAGTTCAACGCGCACAGGGGTACAACGCGTACCCGCACACATTGAAAGCAATGGGCCGGCCGGAGGCACCGATCGGTCCATTGCAGTTCAACGCGCACAGGGGTACAACGCGTACCCGCACACATTGAAAGCAATGGGCCGGCCGGAGGCACCGATCGGTCCATTGCTGTTCAACGCGCACAGGGGTATAACGCTGTACCCGCACACATTGAAAGCAATGGGCCGGCCGGAGGCACCGATCGGTCCATTGCTGTTCAACGCGCACAGGGGTACAACGCGTACCCGCACACATTGAAAGCAATGGGCCGGCCGGAGGCACCGATCGGTCCATTGCAGTTCAACGCGCACAGGGGTACAACGGGTACCCGCACACATTGAAAGCAATGGGCCGGCCGGAGGCACCGATCGGTCCATTGCTGTTCAACGCATCACTGTATATGTGACTGGCATAGGTCAGCATGCCTGTCTCAGATGGACATATGCCAGCCACAGATAGCTCCCAGGGAGTGAGGGGCACACCTACATCACGACAGCCTGTCCAAACCTTATCATAAGGCATGTAAGGCTGCATTTCCTATTGTGTGTATGTTGGTGTACATGTTGTCCTGTGGGTGTCACCTGTGGGCAGCCACCCCCAGGCTGTGCACGTGTTCATGGGGACAGGATCCTGGGTGTTACGTGTACGTGACCACTGTGATGTGCAACTGTTCATATCTGTGCATGTGTCATGGTCACATTTCACAGTGGTGTTTGTGTATGTCATGTCACATACCCCGTGAGTCCCATGTGGGACGGTATGTTTGAGCCAGGGTGTCCCAGTGGCACAATAGTGATGGCCCTCCACAGTCTTTGTGCATGTAGTGTTTACAATGTCTCTGATTTCATGTGCACAATGGGAGACAGTCTCCACATCCACGTTGTGTGTGCATGGACTCTGATGTTGTGCGTGTGTGTCACAGACGTCCATGGCTCTCCTGCCATGGCAAGTGTGGCCACTACCTGTGGGGGTCATGTTTGTTTTGCTGTGGTGTACACATGATACTCCAGGTGATGCCAGTGTCCATGTGGCATTACAGGGTCCCTGGGAATGTGCCTGTCGTTGAGCTGTGGTGCCTGGGGCACATCTGTCCTCACATGTCACTGGGGGTGACTTTGACACAGCATCATGATATCCAATGGGCCAACCTGGGACAAATTGATGCCACCTGTAGGACCGTGTTGACAGATGTTGGCCATGTATGTACCATACATGTCGTTCCGGTACTGCACACTTCATGTAGTTGTGCCTCATGATGATGTATGTTGGGAACTTGAGTGTGTTCAATGCCGCATATGTGGGGTGACTGACGATCTTGCTTACTTCTCCTCTGCACTGCAGGGCTCCTGCTGTCCATCGGCCATTCCCAGACCTGGCAACGATGGTGGAACGGGACAGCAACCGACGGTACCGCTTCACCAGGCAGCTGATTGAGGATTTGGCAGTGCAGTTGTCCCCACATTTGCAGCCTGGCCGGCCGTATCCTACAGCGCTGACCCCCAAGGTGAAGGTGATGGCAGCCCTACACTTCTTTGCCACCGGTACCTTCCAACATACTGTGGCGTCTGCTGGTGGGATGTCACAGACCATGTTCAGCCGTGTGCTCCGCGATTTCTTGGCGGCAATGTTGCTCTTCCTGAACCGGTACATATATTTCCCTAGACTGCGACGACTCACTGACGTGAAGAGTGACTTTTATGCCCTGGGGAGGATGCCGCATGTCATTGGCTCCATTGATGGGACACATGTGGCTTTGGTACCACCACAGGCCCAGGAGCAGGCCTACAGGAACCGCAAGCACTACCACTCGGTCAATGCACTGGTGGTGTGTCTTGCAGACATGACCATCACACACGTGTGTGCCCGTTTCCCTGGTTCAGCACACGATGCCTTTGTGATGAGGAGTAGTCGCATCCCCAGGTTGATGGCACAGATGCAGAACCAGCGTGCCTGGCTTGTCGGTGTGTACTGACTTTGTGCCATTGTGTGTGATCTGATCTGTAGTATTCCGCCCACTTTTCCAAGTCAGCTGATGTGCACTTGTCTGTCCGTAGGTGACTCGGGATACCCCAACATGCCGTGGTTGCTGACACCCCTCAGGAACCCTGTGACACCTGCCCAGATGCGCTACAATGAGGCACATGGTCGGACCAGGAGAGTGATTGAGCGGACCTTTGGTCTCCTGAAGAGCCGCTTCCGCTGCCTGGACAAGACCGGAGGGTCCCTCCCATATGCCCCTGCGAAAGTGTGCAAGATTATCATCGTCTGCTGCATGCTACACAACCTGGCAGTGCGGAAGGAGTTGCCTCTCATCCAGGATGACGATGACCAACATCCGCCACCTGTGGAGGATCCTGGCCTGGACCACGATGCCAGTGACGATGATGATGATGATGATGGTGATGGTGATGTCCGCACACAGCTCATCACCAACTTCTTTAGCTGAATGTGAGTATCCTGAGGTGTCATGTGAATGATGTGAGTTGGCATGATGTGTGGGTGGTGCTCTGGTGCTGTTGGAGTGTGTCCATGGGCTACTTGACAGGATGTGTGTTGCGATGTGTGGTGACAGGTGGGCTGTACTCCCCAACAGTGTTGACATGCTAACTTGGTTCTGGGTGGGTATCTTGTAACATGTATTTTGCATGAGTTTTGCTGATCTGTCCTGTACTGCATTGCTTTTGACTGTGTGTCATTTCTGTCCTTCACAGGGTACTTTCAGATTCGTTTGGTCAACTGTGTCCACCGACGACGTGATTGCACATCCAGGCTGGTAGCTGTTGTGTCCCTACAGGTGATGTGCGCCACACCCATGGACTTCCTTCCGTCTACAGTTGTTGACTGTGTGCCCGCTACCAGGTGGGGTTACCTTGCATCTGTAGTGGTTACGGCATGTTGCTACTGTGTAATAAACCTGTGCTTCACTTTGTGATGTGCGTTGTCTGTGGTCACACATTTGACTGCCATTTGCTTACTGCACCTGTGGGCTACTTGACTACAACTGGGAATGGGTGTGGTGTCTGTGCATTGCACCGTCTTCCCTGGAAACATCAGTGTAGGCAATGAGTCAGACGGCCTAGGTGTGTATGTGTTGTGTAGCCCTGGTGGTGTGTCTCCCTCATATGTGTCACGTTGCCTGTACTCACATGCCTGTGTTGTCCTTGCTGTTGCAGTTCGCATACACAGTGTAATTTTGCAGTTCATCATCCCCATAACAGCACCCACGTTGGAATCACGACAGAGGCAAGTATGGTGTATTAGTGTGTTTATTGTGATACATCTGTGTTAATAGTGCATAGGATGGATTGTGCTGTACATGAATCTTGCAATCCCAAGTTCCTAGGTGAATTGAAAGTCCAGGTAGACAGGATCCCCAGTATCGGGGCCACAGTTGTCTGACACATTGTTCCAACTTGTACTCCCCATGCAATGTGTGGGAGTAGTGTTGCCATCAACAGGGTGAACAGTCTGTGCACAAAGGCGAAAATCCAGAACAGGTTCAGGCTTCCTGGGAGTTGCGCTTGGCCATCAGCCTCTCACTTTCCCCTCCTCGGACGACCCCTCTTCTTGGGGGGGGCCCTCAAGTGCAGGCTGCTGCGGTGCAGGGGACTCTCCGCCAGAGTCCTCCTCCCTCCCTGTGGCAGTTGCAGTTTGTTCGGTACCAGATGTTGTTGGCACACAGGGAGGTGTGGACTGGTTGCTGTTCATCTGGCGGAGGCATTGTAAAATGTCCCTGTGCACCGCCGTCATCTCATGTAGTACATCCCACTTGGACTCCACGCGGGACATGTGGGAGTCCACACGTGACATGTGTGACTCCACGTGGGACATGTGGGAGTCCAAGCGGGCATGATGGGCAGCCTGCTGCTGTTTGATGTCTCTGAGGAGCCCCACTACCTGGCTGAGCTCTCCGGTGCTGGACTGGTACGCATCAGCTATGCGTACCAGTTGTGGGTCTTCATGCACACCAGCAACGTCTGCAAGCAGCGACCTCTGTCTCCCACCCCTCCCACCACCCCTGCTGACATGTGCAGTGTGTGCAGTTGCACGCACAGATAACCCTGGTCCACCTTGGGGGTGGTGGTGGTGGTGGTGTCCATGGCCCCAGGTTGGTCCAGGGTCACTGCGCTGGTGTTGTTCCTTATTCTGTCCATGTCGGCAGGGATGGTATTCGTGGTGACAGTCGTTGGAGGGGTGGGTGCAGGGGGTGCAGCTGGTGGACCTGCTGGTGCTGCAGCTGGTGGTCCTGCTGGTGCAGCAAGTTGACTTGCACCGGATGTGCCAGGTTGTTCATCGTCCGAGGAGGACAGAGGCTGTACGACGCCAGTGAGCTCGGCATCCTCTTGAGCCTGGGACTGGGACTCCTCAGCGTCTGCTGCTGTGTCCCTATCATCACCTGTTTTTGGGAGACACAAACAATGTATTTCATGTTTCTTCAGGCATCAGTGGTTGACACACCTGACAGTTGTGACTGTGCCTCGGGGTGCGGGCCTGTACATTGTATTGTCCTAAGTCGTCACAGTCAGGGGTTGATATTGGTGTGGCACATTGTCCTGCATTATTTGGGCATTTCTATGTATTCTCTGGGGTGTGAACATGGTCTGCATTGATTGTGTTTGGTTGACAGCCAGACCTCCTTCCCACCCACCCACCCACCCAGTCAGTTATCCCACCATGGAACGTGCTTGCATTGCAGGGAGTGGAAGTTGTCTCTCAGGATGTCAGTCAGTGGTGTCCTGCTGTTTGTTGGTGCACAGTTGCCAGCAGGGCCTTGTGCTCCCCACAGCAGTAGCCAGTGTCAGCCATCTTGTGAGTCCTTCTCCACTCCCTGTGATGTGAGCATGGTTCAGGGTGGTGTTGATGGGACAGTTGTGGGGGTGACCAATGTCTGTGACTACGACTCCCATCATGCTATTGCCTCCACCCCCTTCCCAGCATGCCCATGCTTCCTTTCTTTTGACTCTGCTTCCCTGTGGGGTGGGCTGGCTGTGCTGACAGGATGGCTGGGAGTGCTGTCCTGGCAGTTGTTTGGCTAAGAGTCCCAAGAGTGTCCCTGTGCTTCACACAACATAACCCAGGGTGGTGGTGCTTTGTGGGATCTTGTGTTAGGATGGAGGGCATTGCATTCTACCAGGTGGGTACTGTGGAGTTTGTGTTGGGGGGGTGAGGGGAGGTGCTGGTGACTATAGTCAGTGCTGCAAGTCCCCCTTCCCACCCAGCCAGCCAGATATCCCACCATGGAACGTGCTTGCATTGCAGGGAGTGGAAGTTGTCTCTCAGGATGTCAGTCAGTGGTGTCCTGCTGTTTGTTGGTGCACAGTTGCCAGCAGGGCCTTGTGCTCCCCACAGCAGTAGCCAGTGTCAGCCATCTTGTGAGTCCTTCTCCACTCCCTGTGATGTGAGCATGGTTCAGGGTGGTGTTGATGGGACAGTTGTGGGGGTGACCAATGTCTGTGACTACGACTCCCATCATGCTATTGCCTCCACCCCCTTCCCAGCATGCCCATGCTTCCTTCCTTTTGACTCTGCTTCCCTGTGGGGTGGGCTGGCTGTGCTGACAGGATGGCTGGGAGTGTTGTCCTGGCAGTTGTTTGGCTAAGAGTCCCAAGAGTGTCCCTGTGCTTCACACAACATAACCCAGGGTGGTGGTGCTTTGTGGGATCTTGTGTTAGGATGGAGGGCATTGCATTCTACCAGGTGGGTACTGTGGAGTTTGTGTTGGGGGGGTGAGGGGAGGTGCTGGTGACTATAGTCAGTGCTGCAAGTCCCCCTTCCCACCCAGCCAGCCAGATATCCCACCATGGAACGTGCTTGCATTGCAGGGAGTGGAAGTTGTCTCTCAGGATGTCAGTCAGTGGTGTCCTGCTGTTTGTTGGTGCACAGTTGCCAGCAGGGCCTTGTGCTCCCCACAGCAGTAGCCAGTGTCAGCCATCTTGTGAGTCCTTCTCCACTCCCTGAGATGTGAGCATGGTTCAGGGTGGTGTTGATGGGACAGTTGTGGGGGTGACCAATGTCTGTGACTACGACTCCCATCATGCTATTGCCTCCACCCCCTTCCCAGCATGCCCATGCTTCCTTCCTTTTGACTCTGCTTCCCTGTGGGGTGGGCTGGCTGTGCTGACAGGATGGCTGGGAGTGTTGTCCTGGCAGTTGTTTGGCTAAGAGTCCCAAGAGTGTCCCTGTGCTTCACACAACATAACCCAGGGTGGTGGTGCTTTGTGGGATCTTGTGTTAGGATGGAGGGCATTGCATTCTACCAGGTGGGTACTGTGGAGTTTGTGTTGGGGGGGTGAGGAGAGGTGCTGGTGACTATAGTCAGTGCTGCAAGTCCCCCTTCCCACCCAGCCAGCCAGATATCCCACCATGGAACGTGCTTGCATTGCAGGGAGTGGAAGTTGTCTCTCAGGATGTCAGTCAGTGGTGTCCTGCTGTTTGTTGGTGCACAGTTGCCAGCAGGGCCTTGTGCTCCCCACAGCAGTAGCCAGTGTCAGCCATCTTGTGAGTCCTTCTCCACTCCCTGTGATGTGAGCATGGTTCAGGGTGGTGTTGATGGGACAGTTGTGGGGGGGCAATATGTGTGACTGCGACTCCCATGATGCTATTGGCTACACTGACTTGGCCAGCATACACAGAATTCCTTCCTTTGAGTGGTCTTCACTGTGTGTTGGTGTTGTTGTGGTGGCTACATGTGTGGATGTGTGTGTTAGTTCTATTTGTGCCACTGCCTAGCTGTAGTTGTGGTTGTGTTTGTACATGTGTTGGCACAGTTGGATGTGACTTTTTGATGGCATGTGTTGTGTTTATCTGACTGACATACACATTTTGGGATGATTCTGTTCTAGTTGCTGTGTAATTGCTATGGGTGCATGGTTTGACTCTCCCCTTGACAGTGATGTGTGTGTTTTGTGGCAGTTTATTGTGTACATTTGTTGTGTACTCACCAGGCTCTGGGATGTTCTCTAGTACATATACGCTCACTGGCGGAAGGATGGCCCGCACCTTCTCCTCCCAGGGCCTGAGGTATATTGGCTTGGCAGGAGGGCCACTGCCGGTGTGTTGGCTGTTGATGTAGTCTATCTTCAGCAGGTCCCGTACCCTCCTGCGCACGTCATACCACCTGTTCTGGATGTCCGTCTTTGTGCGCCGACATGGTGATTGGGCGTTCACCCTGTTGATGATCCTCTCCCACATCTTGGTTTTCTGCGACATGGGGGTCTGTTGGACCAGAGTGCCAAACAGCTGTGGCTCCACCCTGAGGATCTCGTCTACCATGACTTCCAATTCACTATCTAGGAACTTGGGATTCTTCTTGGGGGGCATGGTGATGGGTGGTGATGGTGGGTGATGTGTGTGTTGGTGTGCAGGTGAGGGTGTGTGGGTGTGTGTTGTGCTGGGTGTATGTGAGGTAGGTATTTGTTGGTGTGCTGATGGTGTGTGGCTTGTGTGAGGGATGAGCTGTGGGTGTGTGGTTGCTTTCTCTTGGGTGCTGGCAGTGGAATGGCATTTGCAAAGGCTCATGGTAGTGATTTGTGTCCTTTATATAGGTGGAGTTGTGGGTGTGTCTTTGTTCTCTGTCCCCACCCCCCCAGTATCTATTGGCTTGGTAATTGCTTGTTTGGCCTTTTTTGGTTGATTTTTCCTTTGTGCTGTTTGTGTATGTTGGAAACGTTCTTGTGACCGAGTCGGACCCTGCATTGGTCTCGTACGGTGTTTTCCGTTTCGTTCACGCTGTGTTTGTGCAGTTTTGTATGCTGCGTACGCGTCGGTCGCGGTGTATTGTGTTGCTTCGGCTCGGTTTTGTATGCGTGTCGGTCGTACGGCTTGTCCTCCGTCCGACTCGGTCGTGTTTTTCGCGCCTTGCATCGTACTTTGCGGTTTGGAGTTGGCGGGTACGATTCGGTCGGATTTGTTCCGGGTGCGTGTCGGTCGGTTGGATTCGCGTGTTTTTCCGGCCGGATTGCTATTTTCCGAGCGGCTCGGTCGGTCGGCTTGGTTTCCTAACGTGTCGGTCGGATTTATCGCGGCTTGCATCGTACTTGGCGTGTCGGGCGCCACTGGTACGTGTCGGTCGGTAATTTTTCCGGCTCCGAGTCGGTCGGTGCTTTTTCCGGCCCGAATCGGAATCGACCCCTAGGTGTCACATAGGAATTTTTTATCTGGGTTTTAGGTTCATTTTTAGATACATGCACTTGCACGGTTTTTAGATAGATATTTTAGCCGCACTTAGCACTTTATTAAGAACACATGGCAATGAGTATTAAGGCACGGAAGCACTTTTGTAAATCATGGCATATGCAATAGGTACAATTGGTTCGTTTAAGCATTTATACTGACAGAATGTTACAAGATCAATTATGTGGTCTTTGTATTTTCAAATAATTCATGAGGTTTTAATATTTATAGATTGGAAGTTCTGCAGTATTTATTTATTTATTTATTGTATTTATACGTAATATTTGTGCACAATTGTACTTTATCATGTATACTTTAGAATTTCCATATTGTACAGCCGGAATACATTGCTGATATACAATGTATTTTCATGTGACTACAAAAATGTATAATGCCACAAATTTTTCCCTGCAATAAGCAAAAAGTCTGCAATGTATTGCACAATGTGCCAAGTGCTGACAATATAGTGTTTCTTCCATTGTATTGATCATGTGACTCACAGGGGGTGGACACCCAGCATTCAAAAAGATCATGGCGGATAGTGTTCTTTATGTGTGAACAAGGGCACAGGGTGCTCGAAACGCGTCACAAAGTGAGAGGAGAATAAAACAACTTGCCTGCCACCATTTTCCGGGTCTGTGTCTCTCTGTTCGCTAGTGTGGAGGTTCGGAGAGTGCTTTGTGGAGGATATATATATATATATATATATATATATATATATATATATACATTACCTACTGGCGGTCGCCAGTAAGTAGTTATAGTTAGGACCTTGTTTCTATTCAAAAAGCATTTTTTCTTTTGCCAATATCTTTGGTGCCGTTTGACAAATCTTCGCGAAATTTTCAAAACTAATGGGGCGCTCCGGTCAGCTCTTGTCTTGAACGTTTTGGGGTGATTCATCAAGCGGGGGCCGAGAAAAAAGGGGGGTCCCAAAACGCATTTTCCACATGTAAATTTCCATAGGAAACTTTAGATAAGGCTACAGCCCGAACTGCTGAACGGAATTACACCAAATTTGGCAAAAAGGTAGCTCTTGGTTCAAAAAGCGCCCTTTTTTTAATGGTGTAAATCCATTCAGTAGTTTTTTAAATATTAAAGGAAAAAGAAATGTATATATCTGGGCGGAGCCTAACCACACATCTCATCGTGAGATCTGATTGGCTCTCAGCACTTCATCCAAGAAGTGTTGGCAGCCATCTTGGGACCAATATACATGATGGCACCCCATTAAAATGCATTGTAGTGAATGGAAGGTTTTGAGGGTCACCAAAAGGAGAACGTATAAAGGGTGATAAGACTTTAGTTACATTATAAATCATTTGTTGATGGTACCATAATAATTTTAGGAATTGTGGTGTGTTCTAAGGTGATTTTACCCTGTGAAAAAGCCTTCTGCTGGGATATCATGTATCATGTTTGAGAGAAAACTATTTTCTCATACTTTTCCCATAGAGGTTTGGAAGGTGATCTAGAAGCTAAAATGAGAGCATATTTTCTGTAAACTCACATTATCTTTCTCAGTCATGTGAGAATGAAGTCTGACATTCTCAGTAAAACATGTACTTCTAACAAGGGCAGAGACTGTCAGTTGATTCCTTTGTGTTCTACTGCAGCTTCCCAAAGTGTTCTAAAGAACAACTAGAGCGCTAACAGTCTTAGTTATGACAAAGGTATGGCACACCTGAAGCCATCATGATTGGAATAAAGTGGTAACACTTAAAACATTTAATTTAAAAAGGAACAAAATGAGGGGGTTCATTTTGCCATAGAAATTATGATTAGTGCTGCAGAAAGAAAAATTAGGGCACATTTTGAGTGACTTCTCAAATCCTCTTCTATTTCATTAAACAATTCTGACATGCAGACTGAAACATGCACTTTCAATACCAGCAGCAGACTTCCCTGGTGAGCAGTAGCTTTACTACAGTGATCTAATGAGCAACTAGAGTGCTAACATTCTGAATTTATGGCAAATGTGTGACACATCTGAATGCCTTCTTGATGGAATCAAAGTAAAAACTGAAAGTATTTCCTACTGAGGAGACTGTAGTAAATGAGGAAATTCGGAAACTTCATAACATATAAGTCTCTCAAGATGGCCACCTGAGACAAAAGAGTCCAAATGTAGCACAAATATCACCCACGTATAGCCCAATGACGGAATGTCCCAGAGTGTTCTAAAGAACAACTAGAGCGCTAAAAGTCTTACTTATGACAAAAGTATGGCACACTTGAAGCCATCTTGATTGGAATAAACTGGTAACACCTAAAACATTTAATTTAAAAAGGAACAAACTGAGGGGGTTCATTTTGCCATAGAAGATATGATTAGTGCTGAAGAAAGAAAAATTAGCGCACATTTTGAGTGACTTCTCAAATCCTCTTCTATTTCATTAAACAATTCTCACATGCAGACTGAAACATGCACTTTCAATACCAGCAGCGGACTTCCCTAGTGAGCAGTAGCTTTACTACAGTGATCTAATGAGCAACTAGAGTGCAAACATTCAGGGGCGTATTTACAAGGCCCTTGCGCCACTTTTGCATCATTTTTAACATGGGAAAAGTGACGCAAAAGTGGCGCAAGGGGCTTGTAAATCTGCCCCTCAGAGTTTATGGCGAATGTGTGACACATCTGAATGCCTTCTTGATGGAATCAAAGTAAAAATCTGAAAGCATTTCCTACTGAGGAGACTGCAGTAAATAAGGAAATTAGGAAACTTCATAACAAATAAATCTCCCAAGATGGCCACCAGAGACAAAAGAGCCCAAATGTAGCACAAATATCACCCAGATGTAGCCCACATATAGCCCAATGACAGAAGTGTGCAAAACACTTTTTATTTTTTGGTTTTTTGCAGTTTTATATAGTGCAGACTGGTCAGGTATTGAAGTGCTTTACATGAGCATTGGTTACATCACACAAGGACAAATTCATGTTGGTTGTAGACATGGGGAGATTAAGTGATTTGACCAGAATCACAGAATGTCGAGCAGAAGCTGAAATTCCAACCTGGTTCCCCAGTTGCAAAGTCTGCAGCTCTGGTAGTAATACCACATCCTGTCCCCTAAGTGCAACATTTAATCAAGTGGTCAACTGGATAAAAAAACATAAAGATAACAAATAATTTAAAAGTGCTTTGTCGCTATTTGAAAACTCTGAAAATATGTCCTCATTTTAGTTTTTTAGAGCACTAACCATAATTTCGATGCAAATAAGACCCTCTCATTTCTGTAATTTCTAAAGAAAATGCTCTAAGTATTACAGTTTTGATTACATCAAGATGACGTCAGGCGTGCCACACTTTTGTAATAAATATAGAATGTTAGCAATCTAGTTGTTCATTAGGATACTGTTGAGAGGCAGAGGCCAGGGGCACGGACTCAGAAAATTGAAGGTAGGTAGGAGGGTGCAGAGGCAACAATTTGACCACACTGGGCAGACAGGAAAGGCAGTGGCAGCACAACAGACTATGGAGGGCAGTGGAAAGGGGGGTAGGGGCAACAAACCAACAGTGCAGGAAAGGCAAGAGAGGCTGTGGCAATATAATAGACCATTGTGGGTAGAAGGAAGAGGCAGTGGTAGTACAACCATACATGCCAACAGACCCGATTCAGCCAGGAAACGCCCAATGTTTTTAAGCCCAAATGGGCTTTATTTGATCTGTCTCCTGTCTACAATCTCCTCTTTTTAAATGTAAGTCAATGGGGAAAATCAATACCCCAGTTTTTTTTCAAAATCTCCCTCTTACCAAGTTCAAAATGTTAGCAAGTATGGTACATTGTATCATGGAAGGCAGGAGGAATTGGGGTAGGGACATGGACTCGGATATCAGAGGACAGGAGGGACATGGACAGGTGCACCAAACTGACCTTACAGGGCAGGCATCAGGGTTTGCAGCAGCACAATACACCACACAGGGCATGCGGGACGGGAGTGCAGCACAACAATCCATGGAAAGCAATAGGAAGAGGACAGGACCATGCACATGGACAACAGAGAACAGAGGGGAAAGAGGCAATGGCAGCTAGCTGACCATAATGGACAGACAGGAGAGAAAGCTGCAGCATAACAGACCATAAAGGGCAGGAGGTAGGGATCAGGGGCATTACAATGGAACAGACAAGCCAGGAGGGAGGGAATAGGGTCTGCACATGGAAAACAGAGGGCAGGGGGCAAGGGGGCAGGGCAGGGCAGGAGCAGCAAGCTGACAATGGAGGTCAGGCAGGATGGGCACTAGAAGCAAGACACACCATGGAGAGCAACAGTGAGACTATAATAGCATACACACACAGATTGTGGAGGGAAGGTGGGAGGGGGTCAGGGGCAGCTAGCTGACCACACAGGGAAGGTGGGAGGGGCCGTGGCAGCACAGAAGACCATGCATGGCAAGCGGGAGGGTTAGTGGCAGCATAATGGCCATGATGGGCAAGAAGGAGGGGGCAGGTGCATGCAAGACAGGACCATGGAGGATAGAAGGGAGGGGTAGGAGCTGGGCACAGACAAGAGAGTTCAGGGGAAGGGGCCTCACAACAGACCATGCGGGGCAGGCAGGAGGAGCAGATGCAGCACAACAGACCAGGGAGGGCAGAAGGATGTGGCAGTAAAATGGACCATGGAGGACAGGAGGAAGGGGATAGGGCATGGAACGTGGACAGGCAGGGTGGAGGTGGCAGGGACAGGTTACAGTCATCTGACAATGCTAGGCAGGTGGGAGGGGAGTGGCAGCTCAACAGAATACTCAGAGTAGATAGGAGGGGCAGGTCCATGGAACATGGTGGGCAAAAAGGATGGAGCAGGGGCATGCACACAGACATCGGAGGGTAGGGGGAAGGAGAGTAGGGGCAGCAAGCTAAGCACAGAGGCTAAGCAGGAGGTCAATGATGGGGCATATAATTGGGAAATGGAGGGCAGGAGGAGTGGACTGGGACATCATGATAAATGGAGGGCAGTGGCAGCACATCAGACCATGCATGGTAGGAGGGAGAAGGCTAGTGCATGGATTCAGACAACAGAGGATAGGGAGGAGGTGGATGGGGCAGCAAGCTAACTGTTCAGAGAAGGCGGGAAGGCCAGTGGCAGAACAATGGCCACACAGGGCTGTAATGAGGGAGCAGGGGCATGGACTTGGACAATGGATGGCAAGGAGGAGGGGAGGCAGGAGCAGCAAGCTTGGGTGGGGGCAGAACAATGCCAGGCCAGGCTCTGCTTCCAACCCCCCACCATCCATTGTGATAGGCATCTTACTTAACGTTAAAAAAAACCTATAAATTCGCTGAAAAAAACAAAGATTACAGGGACGTTATAGTTAGACTCAGTTTTCACTTGTACAAAACCAGTGAAATTCTGCAGTTATAGTTGCCTGAGCTAACTATAACTTACACCCCCGCAATGCACTGCTTATGACCTCAGACATTACATCATTCATGACATGGTCAGTGTCATCACTCATGACATCACTCATGACATCTCAAATGAGCTGTGAATGGAATGGAGCTATAATCGCTAGAACTTTATTTATGGATAGTGTGTGTATATCAACACCCCTTTTTTTTCTTTTCTTTCGTGTAAGAACCATTATAATACGCAACGTGCCCAGATCAATATGGCCGATAGCCTTTCACTTTAAAGTAATGTCTAGTCCATTGTTTATGTTGATGTTTGCAATCCTAAGTATGTTTATTATGAACAAGTCACGTTGACGAACATACAGGTACGGCAGTCACAGGGCAAAATATGCTGAAATGACATTGTGTGCATATTAACACTTGTTTTCTTTTCTTTTTTGTATCAATTCCTGAATTTTCACATCGTGACCAGGCCAATATGGCCGCCAGCTTTTTGGATTAAAGTAATATGTAGTCCTTTGTTAATGTTGGCAACTGGAGGCATTTGTACATTTAAATAAGGAAGCTACAATGACATCTTGTATCGTTATCAAGGTTCAGATGAGCCGAATCGCGTGGATCGCATTTCGCATTTGAGATGTCATCAGTGATGTCATCAATGATGTCACTGATCATGTCATGAGTGATGTAATATGTGACGTCATCAGCAGTGCATTGCGGGGGCGTGAGAGATATATATATATATATATCCACATGAAAATCCAAGAGTGTCCAGTCACACCGGCACTACACAAGGACACAGACTCCACAGCAGTTGAAGTGGCAAGGTGTTTATTAATTAACCATCATTGTCCATATATTTTACCTACTGGCAGTAGGTAGTTTTAATTAGGACCTCGTTTCTATTCAAAAAGTGTTTTTTGTTTTGCAAATAACTTTGGCGTCGTTTGATGAATCTTTGCGAAAGTTTCAAAACTAATGGCCCGCTCCGGTCAGCTCCTGTCTTGAAAGTTTCGGGGTGATTCGTCAAGCGGGGACCGAGAAAAAAGGGGGGTCCCAAAACGCATTTTCCCCATGATAATTTCCATAGGAATTTTAGACAAAGCTACAGCCCGAACTGCTGAATGGAATTACACAAAATTTGGCAAAAAGGTAGGTCTTGGTCCAGAAAGTGACCTTTTTTTTAAATGGTGTAAATCCGTTCATTAGTTCCAGAGAAATTAAAAAAAGAAAAATATCGATATCTGAGCACCGAGGAGGAGTTGCGACTCCTCCGGGGCACGAGCTTCACTCTGATTGGCTGCCAACACTCTAAACCAGAATGTGTTGGCAGCCATCTTGTGACTCGGTAACCGAGTCACAAGAAAACAGAAAAAAATGGTTATAAACGAGAAAAGGGGGCAGGGTAGAAACACCCTGACCCCCTAGGCCTGCTCAGGGTGCCACAGGGACCCCCAGGGCCAAAAAAAGCATTTTTTTAAAATAAAAACAAAATGAAGCACGGACTCCCGCGCTTCATTTAAATGAGCCCCCGGGTGGGCCAGGTCCGGTTGGGCAATGCCACAATTATATAGCGGGGGCCCGCGGGTCCCCCGCAGCCCTGGGGAACGCCACCTCCCCGGGGCTATGATAATTGTGTGTGGGGGCACGCGGCCCCCCGCAGCCCCGGGGACCGCCACCTCCCCGGGGCTTCTTCTACAGTGAATGCATGGGGGGTCCCAACCCCCCCATGCTGCCCCGGGGACCGCCACCTCCCCGGGGCAAAGTAAAATTGTATGCAGGGAGCACGCAGCCCCCCCTCCCCGGGGACCGCCACCTCCCCGGGGCTCTGTATATTAATTTTTAAAAAGATGTGTGGGGGGCAAGAGCCCCCCCCACACGCCCTGGGGACCACCACCTCCCCGGGGCTATGTAAATTAAGGGAGGGGGCCACGCGGCCCCCCTCCAGGAGCCCTTGATGGCACTGGGGACCGCCACCCCCCTGGGCCGGCTCCTGCAATGTCCCGCGGTGCCCACCCCCGGGACATTGCTGTTTGCTATGGCAGGGCGGGAGCACGGCTCCCGCCCTGTCATAGCAAACTCTACTTTGCTTCATTGAAGCGAGAGCAGGAAAACCTGCTCTCGCTTCAATGAAGCAAAGCAGAATTGCTTTTGAGCAAGGGGAGCTGCATGTCAGCAGCTCCCCTTGCTCAAAAGCAATGCCGGCTCCCGCAGGAGGCAGGGAGCTGGCGGGACCGTGGGGGCTTTGGGGCTCTCCCCACGGTCCCCAACGGTAAGGCCAGGCCCCAGGGTGCACTGGTGGTGGGGAGATGAGGTCGTCTTGTGTCCTGGGAACCTCAGGACACAAGTGGACTTCATCCCCCGAGCAGTAGTGCACCAAGAGGCGCATTTGCAGAGTGGTGTAAAAAGTGGGCGTGGCCTCGGACCACCTCCACCTCTCTGCAATCCAGCTGTATGGCGCTTACTGGAGGTACCTGGTGGGCTAGTTGGCCCCCAGGGACCCTCAGTATTCAAGGGGACTTAATCCCCAAACTTAGAACGTGCCAGGGGCGCGTTTGCAGAGTGGTGGAGAAAGGGGCTGTGGCCTGTGTCCACCTCTCTGCAATCAAGCTCTGTGGCGCTTACTGGAGGTACCTGGTGGGCAAGTTGGCCCCCTGGGACCATCAGTATTCAAGGGGAATTAATCCCCCAACTTAGAACGTGCCAGGGGGCGTGTTTGCAGAGTGGTGGAGAAAGGGGACGTGGCCTGTGTCCACCTCTCTGCAATCCAGCTCTGTGACGCTTACTGGAGGTACCTGGCAGGCAAGTTGGCCCCCAGGGACCCTCAATATTCAAGGGGAATTAATCCCCCAACTTAGAACGTTTCAGGGGGCGCGTTTGCAGAGTGGTGGAGAAAGGGGGCGTGGCCTAGTATGAGAAGTTAGCAATCCTGCTGTGTGGGACTTACTGGAGGTAATAGGAGGGGTAGTTGGCCCCCAAGTTTGACGTTGGGGGCTAACTACCCCTCCTGTTACCTCCAGTAAATCTCACACAGTGGGATTGCTAAGAGGTGTTCGGAGGCCATGCTCACCTTTTTCACCACTCTGCAAACGCGACTGCTATGTTATAGTTAGAAATTAGCATTTAAAAAACCTTTGAAATTCACTGAAAAAACCATAGGTTTCAGGGACGTTATAGTTAGAAATTAGCATTTAAAAAACCTTTGAAATTCACTGAAAAAACCATAGGTTTCAGGGACGTTATAGTTAGAAATTAGCATTTAAAAAACCTTAGAAATTCACTGAAAAAACCACAGGTTTCTGGGACGTTTTAGTTAGTTGGACATTTAATCGTACAAAACCAGAGAAATTCGGCTGTTATAGTTAGTTGAGCTAACTATAACTCGCGACCCCGCAATGCACTGCTGATGACGTCACATATTACATCACTCATGACATGGTCAGTGACATCAGTGATGACATCTCAATTTCAATTTCAAAAGACTTTATTCGGTGAACAAACGTTTACCATAAAAGTACATTGCATAAAAAATTCCAAGCAACTTAAAACCATTAAAAACTGATCCCATCTACATAATCATGGTTTTACGAAGTTTAGAAACATCTTTTAAAAATTCAATCATTGAAGCAATAACTAAAACATCATCTAAAATTTGCAACATTACGAAAGCAGATATGCAATGTCTTTGACCATTTTTCTTAAAATTGGTAAAATCCACTTCCGTCTAGCATTAATATAAAATTTGCAAAAAAACACGATGTGCAAAGTAGATTGTGCGGCAATATCGTCACATGGACATTTGCATAAGTATTTAGACCAATCATTCTGTTCGGGGAAACTAACCAAACGAAAGAAAATATTCAGTCTGAAACGCGTCAATAAAAATCTCTCATAATCGTTCATTACCAATAAAATATATGGTTGTATTTTGGGCAACGGTGTTATCAAGTAGTGTGCCATTACAGAGACCTTTCTAGCTTCTAGCAAGGCTCTTTGTTCACCAAGATAACGTAAACAAGTGGCTTTAAATTCCTTTCTTGAAACATTATGCATAGATTCTGGGTAATTAAAATTTTTTATATACCCCAGATTAGTTAGAAAAAATGTTATATATTCCAACCAACTGATACGTCCTTTCCTGTCCAAGCTCAATACATCTTTCAAAACAGATCGGTTAAACTCGGTCTCATCCGCGGTCCAGACTTTATACCACTGCATCAATGGTTGGATTTTTATAATATCTTCAAGGTATAACATACCCAGTTCAATATGGCAAATCGCATTTGAGGTACTTTGCGGGATCCCTAAAAGAAATTTAAGAAATCTATTTTCAGCCACCTGTAAGATACTAACGTTAACATGCCCCCAAAGGCCCGCCCCATATGTTGCAATTGCCACACATTTAGCCTTATATATTTCGATTAAAACCGCCGGTGATCGTTTCCCCATTTTCCTACTAAATTTAAGAAGAGCCATAATCGAATTGATAAAAAGCAACTTCCGTGTTTTAACCGCTTGGAGCCAATTTCCCCTAGAGTCAAATAATATTCCCAAATACGAAAAAAATTTAATATTCTCTATAGGCTTTGAATCTATAGAAAGGGTCCTAGTGTTCTTTATACTTTTAGAGCCACAAAACATTGTAAAAGTTTTAGAACAATTTACAATCAAACCTAGGCCGGACATAAAATTAACAAATGAGTTGACTACCCTTTGAAGGCCTAGTGGGGTACGTGAGATTAATACTGCATCATCCGCGTACAAGAGGGCAGGGACCGGACGAGTTTTGATCATCGGCAGGTCCCTGCACTCCTGCACAAGCTTTTGTTCCAAACCATTTATATAAAGTGTGAAGAGGAACGGTGCAAGTATACATCCCTGCCTAACACCCTTTCCAACTTGAAAGTGCTTAGTACATTCACTGTTCCTCCCATATCGAACCCTCGCTTGTGCCTGTGAATAAAGCTGTTTTAAAAACGCAATAATTACAATATCCACACCCATTCCATTTAGAAGTCGCCAAAGCTTTTCATGGATCACACATTCAAAAGCTGTGGTCAAATCAACAAAAGTTAAAAACAAATTTTCATTTTTTGCCCTATTATATTTTTCTAAAATGATAGATAAATTAAGACCTTGTTCAATCGTACCCGACCTTTACGAAATCCATATTGTAAATCACTAATAATGGCATGATCTTCTGCCCAATCTTGCAATCTTTCAAGTAATATCCTTCCTACTATTTTAATTGTCGAATCTAGCAGGGAAATTGGGCGGTAGCAGGCTGGGTTGTCCCTATCTCCTTTTTAAAAATTGGGACGATAATAGAATCATACCAGGTAGGGATAAAACCATTAACACCACATGCGTTAAAAACCTGGATCAGAAGAGGTCCCCATAACTCTAAATTGGACTTGAAAAGATCAACCGGGACGCCATCCAGACCCGGTGCTTTACCCCCCGCACTCATTTTTATAGCCTTGATGACCTCGCTTAAAGAAAATTGTAAAGAAGGAAGAGACTCATGATTAAGGGTGGGCGTAGTTCGCGAAGTAATGCTTCGCGAAGCTACGCAAAGTGCAGTTCGCGCTACGCAAGCTTCGCGTAGCACTACGCGAACTGCGTAGCGCACTGTTCGCAATGATTGCACAGTGCCGGATGCTTGTCCGCACTGTGCAATCATTGAAAACGGCAACTTGCACAGTGCGAGCTGTCTCTTACTGCCGCTCGAGTAGATTTTTACTCGAGCGGCAGCTTTCAACGCGGACTGGTAGTTTCTCATCGCGAGCGGTCGCAAGCATACGCGACCACTCGCAATGAGAAACCTGACCTCCCGCGTTGAGAATCTCGCCGGGAGGTTTATTTTCCACGCTCGCGATCGGCAACTTGATGTTGCTGATCGCGAACGAGGAAAAAGTCTCGCCGGGATGTCATTTTGCTTGCTCGCGGTCGCCAACTTGACGTTGAGGACCGCGAGCAAGCAAAAATGACCGCGGCACTACGCTACGCTACGCTACGCGTGTTCGCACTGTGCTACGTGCAATTCGCGTTGTGCGAAGTAGCGCAAACTTCGCAAACTACGCGAGCGTAGCGTAGCACTTCGCCCAGGGTTACTCATGATGCAGGGACTCTGATTTCACTATATTAATATTTTGGACCTGTACCTGTTGTTCAGTACTCGAATACAACTTAGAAAAATGAGCTATCCACTCAGTCTCAGTAATTGAAATCTCCAAAGCAAAATGATCTTTTTCATCAAAGAGTGGAGCATTGACTACCTTCCAAAAAGCCGTGGGGTCACGATCCATAGAGGCCCTTCTAAGACTTTCCCAGGCCTCATCTCTTAGAATCTTTTTCCTTTCTTTAATGGTTTTATTATATACCATTCTTGCCTCTCTAATTTCCCCTGTTTTTATTTTCCTCCATTAAACACAGCTTTAAGCTTTTATATGCTTTAGTACGCTTATGGTCAAACCAGCCTTGTTTCGCCTGTTTGCCTCTCTTAGTGGTTCTGTACATGGAATCCTTTATCTCTTTAGATACTTTGACAAAATTATCTATAATATCCTGTTTAGAACTATTCTCATCTAGGCAAATCGCAAAACTGTCCCTGCATTTAATAATAATTGAACTTATAAAGATTTCCGGTACCAATTTCGTCCACTTAATTGCGTAACCATTTTGTCTATTTCTAACTACATTTTCCACCCTATGTGTTAAATCAGTCTTTGAATTAAAACCTTTTTATGGGCTTCTATGTCTATGCTAATTGGAAAATGGTCACTTAAAATAACGTTATGTCTAATAAAATCGCCCACTCTCTTTGCATGGGTATTAGAAATCAAAATAAAATCAATAGTTGAAGATAATCCACGGCCGTTAAATGTTGGACTAAATGCGACAGTTGGTGTACATAACATGTTAGCAAAACCTAAGTCATTTTGAAACAATAAGTCGTTTAAACGCTCTCCCAAAATGTATGTGCGAAATGAGCAAAACCCTGACCCTTTTCAAATTGAAATCCACAAACACCTTTGTCCGAGTATTGACATAACGGGGAATTAAAAGCCCCTCCCATGATAACTAACGTATCTTTAGATGAGCGGATTTGCATATTATGCAATTCATTTGTTAAACCATTTAAAGTATCATCAGTTCTCTCAAGCGGTACATTATTATAAAAATTCACCATAATAACATAAATCGATCGATCTAAAAACAGCCTAACAATTTGATAATAGGGATTAATAACATTTCTATCAAGAATCTTAAAGTCAAGATAATTTGAAACATATAAAGAAAGACCCCCTTTTGCTCTACCATGTGGCGATGCCACTGCTGGGGAATGAAAAGTTCTAAAGCCATTAATATGGACTGGTTCCAATGTCCATGTTTCCTGCAAGAATAATATATCAAAATTTGTCACAAACTTAACCCATACACTATTACCCACTTTATTTTTTAATCCTGCCACATTCCAAGAAAGGAACCTGCGCTTATGGATTTTTACTTTAGATCGTCTATTATTCAACAACTGTTCTCCACATACCATCACAACTGGGTTATATTCAAGAACAGTATCTTGTTCAACTAAGTCACTAATTTCCATCTGCAATATATCTAAATTAGAACTGACCTTTTGTGGGCAATCCTTTATTGTTATAGTACCATCTAAACAAATTTGTGGATCCTCAATTAATATCTCAAATGACACTGTCAGTGCCCTCCCTGATGGCAGCTCTCTGGAGGGGGGAAAGGGGTCCCATCTCACTGACTTTCCCACATGCAAGGGGATCTCTAATCTCCTTCAAAAGTGCAGGCGGGTTGCCGTCTGCACTGTGAAAACACGGAACGGCTGTAAAGCAGCCGTTCCGTTTTTCACCTGAATGCGCTGCCCCCAGGGCAGAGCATATTTGCGGCTGCCCTGGGGACAGCGCATTCATTGTAATAGAGTGCAATTTCATTGTTTGCGCCTGGCACACCTTTTTAAAGGTGCGCCCGGCACAAACAATGAAAATACGCATATTGTGTAATATGGCCCCAGGTCTCTTTGAGTCTGATGACGACTTCTAGAGAAGTGTGGCATCTAGCTAGCCCAGAATGCCCCTTCTCTTGGTGTGTGGATTTCCCTAGCCTAAGCCAGAGCTGTGGCTACTATAAAACTGGTTTAACAATGGCTTTTCCCTCTCGGCCCAAGATGCCAACCTGTGTGCTGAAATGAAAGGGTAGCCCCTTCCTTGTGTGATAACCATTTGCCCTTCAAAGCTGGCTTCCCCATTAAAGCTCGCCTTTTGTGCTCGCATTCACCCTGGGCCATTCTTCCAGGAAGAGGTCACATCTGTTCTTGGGCAAATCCTTTGTTTCCCTTTCTGAGAGTAATTCTCACCACTCACCAGGAGGGCAGAAGGCTGTCTTGAGGACAACAACTTGTGTGCAACCTTAAGCAATTACTGGAAACTTTGATCAACAAATTGGGAACTTTCTAAAGTTGCCATTTGTACAAAAGTGACATTAAATTTGACTTGAGCAACAAGTCAGGTGCAAAGCAATGCTTATTTTGATTCCTTGAACTATCATATTTAGTAGTCTCATTCAGAAGTTAGCTCTGCTGAGTTGTCAGCGTGCAGCTCCATACTTGCTAATGGGGCTACTAGCCTTGCCACATTAAACATTACACTGCATTTGTTTTACTGCCTTAGGGATCGTTAGGCATGCTTATGGATGACATATATATAAAAAAAAGTAACATTTGGACTTTGCCATAAGTTTAAATGGCAAAGTCGAGTTAGCAATTTAAAACTGCTCTACCAGTCTGCATGGCAGTCTGGGAGACATGCTTTACTTTATCACACTTGTGGTGACACAATTAGAGCTGCAGTCCATGAAGGACACTTAGCTTGCAGTCTCAGGGCACCCTTGGTACCATATAGTAGGGACTTATAGGTAAGTTAACTTATGCCAATTGGGGGTATGCCAACAAAAATATACTTTTAAGGGTTAGAGGATGTACACTGAGGCCTGGTTAGCAGGATTCAGTGCACTACAGAGTCATTACACCAGCCCTCAGTCTAGCAACAGTAGGGCAAAAAATAGTGGGTGCGCCTGGAAACAAAAATGACATTTCCTCACTGTGATATTGTATCTTGTATAGGTAGGGAGCATTGTGATTGTAGGGTTCAGGACCTATAGGAGGTGTAATGTTATAGAAGGGTGCCATCAAAGGGATTGCCATCTACCTGAATGTATACACTTGCAACTTAATTTATAGTATTTAGTAGGGGTGGGTGTGTCTCGCCTAATTCTGTGTAGTGTAATCACACGGATTTACCTAAGAAATCCTTGATATTATGCTTGAATCATGTGAGAAGAGTAATTCTGCGTTTAGTGCTATTACTTTTTGCAATAATGCCCCCTCACATCAAAAATGGATGCAAGGTTGCATTTTGCATTGAGAAACAGTGCTATATTCAGCAGAACATGAATAGGAAGCATGAGCAGCTGCTTGCACTAGCTAACTGTGCTCTTGCGGTAGGAATTTCACGCCGACATTACTCAATTACACATGAAGGAGTAATTGGGTATTTATTGGTAATTGCGTGTAAAAGATTAATGGGGGTATTACCGAAATTACTGCTATTATTATGGCATAATCTAAATTGTGCCCAGGCCTAGTATTTAGTAGTGGTTATGTAATAAAAGTACTCTTCCTTTTTAACACAAAAAACACTGACTGGACGATGATTGATTGTGTTTTGCTGTTAGGCACCAGCAAGCTGGGGTTACTAACTCACATCACTTCCCCTGAGTAGGCCTTTGGCTGCTCTGCTTGCTACACTGAGAAAGCTAAGTACTACAGAGAGGTGCTTTGTTCCGAGTAAAATGACATTTGCAAAAGTATGCATGTGCGTCTAACCATCTTGCAATGTGCCATCCTCATAATAAAGAAGACATTCAACTAAAGTTGTCTAGACCTATCAGCATTGCCAATTTATGCTCCCACATGTTGGGGATCTAAAAGATAGCCTAAGTTTGTCATTTACATCAATGACTTTTTGAAAATCACCAAAAGGTGTCAAACGTTTGTTTAATAAAAATAAAAATAAAACAGGCCATTATGTGTGTAGGCATAAGCAGTATCAAATGTAGGCATTAGCAGTATCTAATGTCTGGATAGACCTAAAGAAACAATCAGCTGTCTCCATCTCTAAGGTGTTGGGATGACTATTTATATGCTTAAACATGGACACTTTGGAATGGACTAAATCAAAGCTTGAAAAATAACATTAAAAGGCTACAGGAATATGTCAATGGGAGGTGATGGTATATAAAACCCTCTGCAGCATATGCAGGTAACTGCATGCAAACATAGCAGTCCCTTGCATCCATAGTGTCAATGTATTCATAAAGTAGTTTAAAATAAGTGTTTAAAGAAAAATATCCCCTTGATGTATCTCCATGCAACTCCTTATCACCTAACAAATGCTAATTACCATCAGCAGGATGGTGTGTTGTAGGGGCACTGGTGTACCTAATCCCTACTGAACTAGGTGTAGACGGTTGTAATACTATCAGCAAAATGATTAGTACTACAACTATAACTATTAGTGTGTGTGCTATCATATACCTACTTCTACTAGTAATAGGATTGGCTTCCATTATTTTCTCTAAAACCAAACAGTTGGGTGGAGCTTAGCAGCAACAGAGTCTTCTCTGTCGATTTTCACCTGTGCAAATGGCAATACCAAAGTTCAAATAATATGCAGCAGAATTAGGTACAAGGTTTTCGTGAGTCTTCTTTAGCACTACTCCGTGTTCATCTCTTAGGGAAGAGGTGTTGTACAGTGGCCAGGGCAACTGACTCCGGAACCCGGGGGCTCACAGTTCAATCCCTGGCACCGGTGGCAGATCAGCCCAACACCATGTGACTCTGGGCAATATCTCGCTTAATCTTCCCAACAGCCCCTAGCACCTTGACACCCTCGGGTAATTGTTCGCGCTTTACAAATACTGGACATTTACATTTAAAAGACAACCTTATGCTCCTTCAGCTGCCTTGGTGCTTGGTACTCTTCTTTCTTCTCCTACCAAATATATAACTCTAATAAGTGCACAGTTCAAAGTCACTGGTAATCACATCCAGAATGAAATGTCTCAGTCTGATGGCAAAGCAAGTTCAAATCGTGATTCATACAAAATGTTCAGTTCAGGGAGGTTCAATTGGATCTGTACTGTTATCCCAAAATTCCCAGAACTCTCTCTCTGTCATGTGTGGCAAAGTAAGTCCATTCAAGGGATGAGTACATCTGACAGGGTATTCTAGCTTGTTTTGATCTTCTGAGAGCAATCACTTCACCTTCTCCGCCACTGAAATCAGAATACTCTGAGTCCTCCAGAATAGTCTGGAGCAGACTTCTCTCCGCAGATTCAATCTCCCTCTCTCCTGCCTTCTCGGCAAACATTCTCCTGCTGCCACTCACAGTTCTACAGCATGAGGCCCTTTGTCAGGGTCCGAGTTGGACTCAGTCATCAAGACTCTCTTGCTTCAGCTCCAGCTACCGACAACCCTCCTGCCAAATAAGTGCTGTTTCAGATTCTTCCTTGTCCCTGACAGCTTGACTAACCTGCTCCTGTGCTCTCTCGATCACCACAGACACTTCTGGGAGAGGTGCTGTTACCTCATCAAGGGGACACTAAACTCAGTGAGTGTGGGCTAAGTGCACCCAGTTGGGGAGACCTCCACACTTCAAAGTAGTTGTTGTGACTAGAATCACCTGGAAAGGACCATGCCAGCGGTGCTCCAGACAACTGTTTCATGCATGTTTCTTCACCAAAATACAGTCACTGATACTAAGTTCATGGCACTGCTCCTAATGAGGCGGGTCTGTGGCAGCTTCAACCTGATGAGACACAGAACGCACCACATCAGCCAGTCCTTTGCAGTAATCAAGTATCATGTCATTGGTAATGTTCACAAGCTCATTTGCAGGTACAGCTGGAAGTCTCATAGCTCTGCCCATGATGATCCCATGGGGGACAATCTAGTCCTCTGATCAGGTATGCTGCTAAGACTCAATGAAGTGCTTTCCATTGTCTGATTCCAGAAAAGTTAGGAATCCAAACCTAGGTATGAACTCCCTCAATAGCAACTTTTCCACTGTGAGATTGTCATTTCTTCTAGTTGGGTATGCCTCAACCCCACGTGAAAAAATGCACACAACAACCAGAACATATCTCAACCCGTTACACACGGGCAACTCAATTAAATTCAACAGCATCCTGTTGAAGAGACCTCCTGATCTCCCTATGTGGCTTAATGCACTGCAGTTCTTTTCCCTACATTGTTCTGTTAACACACCTGTTTCAGCCATCAATATAAACCTTGGATTAAACCAGGTCTTTCTAAATAACTAAAACATGGCATCTCTCCCTACATGAGTAGGACTGTGATAATGCCTGGCCATCAGTGGCGAAAAAAGGGAGAGGTGCGGTGCAGCAGCCAGAGTGGCTGATCCAGAGCGCAGGGGTCACGGTTTGATCCTCAGTGGCAGCTCAGCACAGCACCATATGACTCTAGGCAATAGCTCACTTAATCTCCCTGATGGCCCCCAGTGCCTTAAAACCCTTCAGGGGGTGATATGTTCACGCTTTACAAATAGGAATTATTATTACTATTGGGAAACATAGGACTTCCTTCTCCTGAAACCCAAATCTCATAAACTCTCTTCACACAACCTGTGTTAACTCAACTCTGCTGTTCTGCTTCTGACACTTCCTCCTGAAGCCTCTTGATGACCTCCTATGTATCAGCAGTTGTTAACAAAAGGTTACATTTGGTCTCATCTGTCCCTTCATTGGTTTACTCCCCATTACAGGTGCAAACATTATGAGCACAGCACTTTCCAACCTCATCAGCATATCTGTTGCCAAAGGTCACATAATCATCCCCCTTATATTGAGCAGCACATTTGACAACCGCAACTTGCGCAGGCATTTGCAATGCCTCAAGAAGCTTTCACACTTGCTCTCCATTTTGGATAGGCAACCCTGAGGAGGTCATTAACCTCCTCTGGGACGATAACTGTCAGAAATCGTAAAAAACACCAAAGCCATGCTGACTATCAGTGAAAATGGTCACTCTCTGCTGGTCGTAGTCACAGCAGGCTCTTGTAAGAGCAATCAATTCAGCCACTTGTGCAGAAAATACTCCTTGGAGCCATGAAGTTTTGACTACTCCTGAAACTGTACAGACTGCATAGGCAGCTCTTAAATTTCCTCCATGGTCTCTTAAACATGAGCCATTCATGAACAATGCAAAATCAGATTCAGGCAGTGGCTCATCTTGTATATCTGTTCTTGACTTGGTGCACAGCTCAGTAACATTGAGACAGGTTTGCTCCACTTCACCCTCATCACTGTCACTTTCAGGGAGGGGCAACACGGTTTAAAACAGCACATCTCTTTAAAATAACATTCTAAGCTGCCAGTATGATTTGCTCAAACAAGGTCAGGCGGCTATTTGTGAAGTGCTGAGTGTGAGTATGCATCATCAGTACCTCCACAGAGTGAGGCACATACACAGTTAGATGATGACCCACAAAAATGCCCTCATACCTCTTAATTAAGTCTGGGCAGTAAACTCCGCTCCGCTGGCAGAGTTTGCAGAGATTTCCGCACTCTGCATTATTTTTTCCCTCGCTCGTGTTCGTCAACGTCAAGTTGGCGAGCACAAGTGAGGAAATTCCACCTCCCGGCGAGATATTTTCTCGTTCGCGATCGTCAACATCAAGTTGGCGAGCGCGTGCGTGGAAAATCAACTTCCCGGTGAGATTTCTCAATGCAGGTGGTCAGATTTCTCATTGCGAGTGGTCGCGTATGCTCGTGACCACTCGCATTGAGAAACTGTCCGCTCATGTTGAGAAAGCTGCTGCTCGAGTAAAAATCTACTTGAGCGGCAGAAAGGAAGCAGCACCCACTTGCGCTGTGCATGGTGCCGTTCGTGATGATTCCACAGTGCAGACATGCACCTGGCACTGAAAATCACTGTGAACAGCATTTATCCAACGCACTCCACTGCTTGCGGAGCTCCGCGTAGTGCGGCGGAGTTTTTTTTGTACTTTGCGGAGTTCCGCATAGCAGAACTCCGTGAACTAAGCCCAGGCTTTCTCTCAATGCTGACACCAGCAGCAGCCACGAATTTTAGACACCCATGCAATGCTGCAGCTGCTGGAAAAAGGGTAGCAGAGAAATAAGTGACAGGTCCACAGGCACTTCCATGGTTCTGTGTAAGCACTGAGAAGGCGCAGCCCTCCCTCTCACTACAGAAAAGCAAAAATGCTTTATTGTAATCAGGCATTCCCAGTGCCGAGGCACAGGAGAGACTTTCTCTCAACTCTAGGAAAGCAACCAAGCAATTGTTATCCCAGGGTACTGGATCTGACACATCTTTGTGTGTCAGCCTCTGCAAAGGCTTGGCCAATCAGGAAAAGTTGGGTATCCACTGGCGACAGTAGCCAACCATTCCTAAGATCATCCTGACTTCTTTCTGTCTTATTGGCGTCTTCATTTCAGAATCGCCAAGAATCTTTCCTGGGACACCTTCCTTACTCCTTTCTTAATGTGATGTCTGAGATTCAGAACTTCTCTCAATCAGTATTGCAACTTATTGGGGGACACGTTATGTCCATTCTCAGTCAAGTGGTTCAACAGAGCAATAGTATCAGTCTTGTAAGCTTCATTAGTATTTGACGCAGCCAACAGGTCATCAATATACTGCATCACAACAGAGTTACAGGGCATATCCAAGGACTCCAGGTTATTTTTAAGCATCTGGATGAAGATGAATGGACCCTTGTGGGACTCTGGATCATGCCAAAACATGACTGCTGAACTCAAATACAAAGAGGAACTGACTGTCCTCATGCAATGGTATAGAGACAAAGGCCTGACAAAGATCAGTGATGGTATACCACTCAGCCTCACATTGAATCTGAAACAAAATCACAGCAGGATTTGGTACCACAGGACAACAAGGAACTGCAATATTGTTTATCTTCTGGAGGTTCTGAACTATGTGGTGCTTACCACTAGGCTTCTGTAAGCCCATAATGGGTGAATTACATGGACTCCCCATAATCTTCAAAATACCTTGTTAGATCATTGTCTCGATTACTGGAGTAATTCCAGCAATCATTTTATGGGTCAGATTATTTTGCAGGGTTCTTGGGTACTTAACATTGGGCTTTATCTGTATACGGATAGGCTCAACTCCTTTGATGAGTTCAATGTCCTTCCATGAAAAATCCCAAGCTTCCGATCTCACTGTATCTCTGAGATCCAGGGATAACTTTTCACTAGTTATCATAAGGAACAGCTCAACTGCTGGAATTTTATTACCAAATGTAAAGGCAGCATCTTCATCACGGGTTTGGAACTCCATACCCTTTGGGGTGCAGTAAATAGTCCAATTTAGCTTGCAAAACTAATCGTGTCCTAACAAACTCACAGGACTTGAATCACAGTAACACAAATTGGTGATTCTCCTTGAAGTTCCCTATTTCCATACGGACATCCTCTGTTACGGGGTTTGTCATTTGTTTATTTGCAACTTCTATAACTTGGATTCTCTTTCCTGAAAGGGGTATGTTTGGAACCTCCACTGTTCTAGCAGTAGAGCAGATATCATCAGTATCAACCAGAAGTGATACATGGTGGCCATATACTTGACCATCTATAAATGGACCACTCTGGTCTATCTCCAAGACTGCACCAAACATGCAATTTTTCTCCCCTCACAGGCACCGTCAGGCGGACTTATCGTAGCCATAATTGTCAACTGTGTCAAACATGGAATACAGCTGAAAAGGACTGTTGTTCTGGAAAGTATTCAGATTCATATTTGGAACTTGGTTCAAAGTGAATCTAGGGCCCATTAGCAGCATGTGGTGGCATCGTGGGTTGTGAATCTTGCATCACTGGGTCTTGGGGCACATTGAAATTTTAGTACCTTGGTCTCAACACATTTTGTGACTGCATGGTGGTATTATTCCGAGGCTGTGCAAATCCTGAATTTTGACCCTGATTAGAAGGTTTAAGAAGACATTCTTGCTTCCAATGCCCGAACGTATTCCAATAATGACAGGGGTTTGACTTTTTCAAGGTAGCAACATCAATCTCAGTACTCGGGTCAATTGGAACACCATGACCTCTACCTTGTGGATAGAATCCACCTCCACCTTGCATCACAGTATCTCACTGCTGATACACTCCTTGCCTAGGAGGAACATTTCCTGCAGAAGACTGACTCTGACCTCCTCTCTGAGCAGCATTTATGCGCTACTATCAGTTTCTCTTTCAATTTCTTCTGCCTCATGTCTATTTCATCATTACAGTACTTTGAATATCTCAAAATATCATCAACCGATTTGTTCTGCTAACACATCAAATGCTGCTGAATCGTCATGCTAATCTCAGGCCTCAATTCTGTCACAAATCTGGACACCAAATATCCCGTATCCTTGGGCTTTAATGTCTCCATCCCACTGCACTGTTTAAATGCCTGCAACAATCTCTCATAGTATGCATGAATTGACTCAATTCTGTGCTTCCACTTTCATTCAAGGTGGCATTGAGAACCTTCAACCATTCGTCTAACTCGTGAGCGTTAAGACTATGTCACACTTCTGGGGCTTAAGGTACTGCCCTCTCTCTGGGTGTGCTACTGTGTGCGTTTAGTGGTAGCTCCCAGGTAAGCGTACCTATCTCCTAAAGCAGTTTAGGAAATTACCTTAGAGGTCCACATCTTGCTAGTTCATCGTTGAATATGCACATACACCACAAGGGGAACTCACATTCATTGGAATTAAAGGAACAAATCCTCCCATGTTCGAGCTTGTAGGAGCATTCTCTGGGGCTTTTAGCTAGGCAGGGACAGCGAAATTGTGTGTTACATGCCCTGCACAACTACTTTTATGTATAGGAACCACAGGACCAATGGTAACCAGGATAGTGAGAGCATCTGGAGCATGAAGAGATGGGGAGGTACCAGGGGCACAACTCCCTAAATTACCTCCCATCGGGTTTTGATTCACATTCATAGGAGTGGTTCCGGTCACATTAGGGTTCACATTTACTGGTGCGGTAGCCACTCCAAAATTTCCATTCACAGTAGCGTCCCCACTTCCCATTAATTGTTTTTCATTATATGGAGGTGGGCGTTCTGACAACACATTTAGAAGACTATCGCTAGAGTCACTGTTGCTGTTTTTGCTTCTCTCATCTGGCTCTGTTGACTTGTCCCTCCTTTCTTTCTTTCTCTCTACTTCCCTTTCTTAATTCTTCACTTCTTAGAGCAGGGTATAAATTGGCTCCCTCTATCATGTCAGTTCTCCATTTCCTCTGTTCTGCATCCCATCTTGCATCAGCATAAGTACACACTGCCTTTCTAGCTCTTCCCTGATGCCTTTCCTTCTCTCTGGTATGAGCGCACTCTCCCAAGCATTGGGCACCTCAAACTGTGCAGGTCTAGTCAGCGTTTTCATTCATATAATATCCTCCTTAGGTTTTCAATTATTCTCACATTAAATGTACCATAGTGTGGAAGCGCCAGTGCACCCTCAATCTCATTGATCTTGTGTCATTGTTTAAGCCAAATACAGATATGAAGCCCTACATTTATCACCATATAATGATGACCTGCAGTATCTTCGGGTGTTGACTCTCACCCCTCTTTAACAGATGTCATCACATCTCCCCTAATAAAATTTTGTATAACCTTAAAGCATTTCATTTTCAGGTAAAAACATCAATAATCACAAATATAATTTTGTTTCAAAGCAGTAAAGAATAGTTTACCCACAATTCTCATTCAAAGTCAAAGACCAATAGCAGTGCAATACTCTATGACGTAGACAACCAATAACAATGCATGCAGCCGTACACCAACTGACCAATCTCAGCATGGCACACCGTGGCGTCAGTTTCACCCCTTACAGTAGTTAAACCTCCTTTACAATTTCACAAATGCTCTCTCTTAAGCAATACACATGCAAAGAAATACAAAGCAATTGCAACAAATACCTTTGTCTGCTCCACTAAAGAAATCAAAGTATTCACTCTTACAAGATATAGTTCAGAAGCACACTGTCCTACCTACTCAGACAGACACTCGAATGAAACCTCGATCTGCTGTGAATCAACCCGATTAGTACAGCTTCCCTCTGCCAAAAGGTCCACCACATCAATCAAACCTCACTTTCACACAAAGATAAATGTCCCTATCTCGATTGTGCTGTCGACGACGTCTCATGACAGGTACCACAAAACTTTAGCAGACAATTACAATACAGTGTCTTCTACACTTTTGAATATCATCCCAGGATGTTAGGCCATGTCGGACCCAATAACAACTTCAACTTCTCCACGTTATGCACCACATTCACACAACATTCAAAACATCTCTGCCAAACATCACTCAATCTCCATAAACAATGCAAGCTACCATAAGCTATTAAAATGTACAACTCTGTTAATACTGCCACCTCCGCCATCACAACTCTTTCTCAACCCCCTGAAAATCCGCAGATCCTCCAAACCAAAACATGGACTCCAGGGCTGTGATTGGATCTGGACTATTCTAATATAGGGTATTCTAACTGTCCTCTCTCAGGACCTAATGTAAGAAAGTGCCCTCTCTTTGCATGGTTGCCCCCACTTTTTGCTAAACTGCTGATGTACTTTGACTGAGTGTGCCCTGGGTTCCTGCCAAACAGGTACCCAGGGCCTATGTTCTTTCTCTAAACTGCATTAAAACCAAAACCCAATTGGCACTCTTTGGACACAGGTCGGTCCCTTGTAAATGGTACCGCAGGTACCAAGGGCACTGTGGTCAGGGAAGGCCTCTAAGGGCTGCAGCACTTATTGTGCCACCCTTAGAGGCCCTGTACCTTTACACACACACACTGCCATTGCAGGCTGCATGTTTTGGTGCAGAACAAAGTGAAGAGTCAACATAGCACACATCCCTGTGTGCCATGCCTACAACCCACTGCCCTGGGATAGGTCAGCCACCCCTCTAGCTGGGTGCACTATACCAGTGGTGAGGGTACAGGTGCATGAGCCCTGTACCCCTACAGTGTCTAAGCCAATTCTTAGACATTGTAAGTGCAGTAATGCCAGTAGGAGTATATGGTGCTGGGAGTTTGTCATTACGAACTCCACAGCATCATAATAGCTTTACTAAAAACTGGGAAGTTTGGTATCAAACTTCCCAGCACATTAAACCCACACTGATGCCAGTGTGGTATTTAATGAAAAATGCACACAGAGGGCATCTTAGAGATGCCCCATGAAAAATGACCTAACACTAGTGTCCAGGCTGAGTGGCTGCTCGCCAGCTGCCACCACCAGACATGTTTCTGGACCCCTGGGTCGAGAGCCTGCTGCTCTCGGGGGTCGGAAACAATGCACATCCTGGGACAAGGTGCCAAGTCTCCTCCCCCAGGATGGGCGGGGTCCACAAAGGGGAAACATCAAAGGCTTGCCGCCTTTGTGAGCTTCCCCATGCCTTTTGCTGCTTCCAGCAACTGGCCCCACTGGTTCTGACCCCCACTTTGGGCAGGATAATCGGTGGGAAAACTAAGTGAGGAAGGGGTGTGTGCCCACCTTTGCCAACCCCACCCCACAGGTGGGGGAGGCAAGGTGAAGCACAACACTCAGTCCCTGCCATCTTGCAGATGGGGGGACCCAGCCAACCAGAGTGAGACATATGCCCCCCTCCCACTAGAAGGTGGCATAATAGGAGGTGTACTCACCCCAAGGAAGGGACCCATTATTCCCAACGTTTACTTACCTGTAACTCCCCTAAATCTAGTATTTAGGGGCACCCCTGAACCTTGCCTCCTCAGAAAAGAACAAACCAGGAATAAAAGAAGGAGAAGGACCGAAGAAGCCATGCTGAAGCTAAGAAGAGGAGGACGCCCACTGAATTGGCCCCAACCCTACCAACCTGCCCCCACCTCGAACCTGCAACAGCGAAATTCCGGTGTGTCCTGCAGCCAGAAGCCTCAAGAACCTGAAGGACCTGCCCTGCCTTCCAAGCCAAAGACTTTGTCTCCTGTGAGCACCGGATTTGATCACCCACAGACTCAGGCCCCAGCCAAAACCATGAGTCTGCATCTCTCTGTACCCGACGCCCACGGCCCGAGTTCGAGTGGTCCCACACCACGAGGAGGTCTCCCTGGCAATCCTGACCTGAGATCTGGTGATCTATGACCTGCCTTGAATCTCCAAGAGAAGCCTGCAGCCTCTTTCTGGAGGATCCCCCCAACCACAACTGGAGCTGGTAAGAAAACCCGACACCTAAAGACACCCCTTCACCCGACGTCCCACTGCCTTGAGTGGCCCAACTGACGGTGTCCCAGCATCCCCAGGCATCCCAACTTACCTCTCCAACTGGTGGTCACCTCCAGAAGATCTTCGTCCTCGAGCCTGCAGTCTTTGTTGCAACTGGAGACTCCCCATTGAAATCAACAGGGCACCCGACACCAAAACAGCACCCTGCACCCAGCCACCCCTGCACCGCTACGGGTGTACTTTGGGTGCTAACTCAGATCCCCCTTTGCCCTGAGCCTAACACCAGGAACTTTGCTCTCACAACCTTGTGGCCTGCTTGTGAGCAGCCACCAACCGGAGGCCCCTTACCCCCATTGGATAACATTGGGCCTCAGCATTCTGCACCCGGCCGCCCTAGTTCCGCTGAGGGTGTTTCAAGAGTGCATCCTTGACCCTGGGGGAACCCTGGTTCTAACCCTAAAATACCAACTCCCCAAATAACTACTTACCTGTAAACCGATAACTCAATTTCCTTCCATAGGATTGCATTGACTGCTTTTATTGAAAATTGTTTGTGTGGAGTTGATTTTGTATGAGAACTTCAAAAACTGCAAATAACTAAAAACTGCTTTACTTACCTTTTCTCTAGGAAATGTCCCAGTGTGATATCTAGGCATATCACACTGAGTAGAAATAGTAATCCATAAAGTAATCTGTAAAGTAATCAAAAGTAATCTAACAGTAATTTCCACTGTATTGAAAAGATTTACAAACCTATAACAAAGACATTTTCATTCAGCTTGCTTGTATTGTTCAACTTGCCTTGAAAAGTACCATTTACACATACCTGTGCCAGGCTTGCTTGGTTCTAGAAAATAAATACAACTAAATAATATTTTTATACAAATTAAATTGGTCTGAGTTCAGTCTTTGAGTGTGTGACATCATTTGCTGATTGAGTGTGTACAACAAATGCTTAACGCTACCCTCTGATAAAGCCTTACAGCTCGCCCACACTACCACAAATAGAGAGTAAGGTGCTATCTACTTCCACCTCTGCCTACCTTTGGGGTTCCACTGGACTCTGTGCACACTATACCTCATTTTAGTATAGTATATACAGAGCCAGCTTCCTACACCTAACCATCCTCTTTTTGCTACCAGCTGCCATAGCACTGAGACGACTATCCAAATTTCACTGCAATAGACTTTTGTAGATGCTGGAGAATTAAAGAGGAGTTAAAATCATCCAATAGTTCAATTTACAGTGCAGCCCATTTGGCTACACAGTGAGGACCAAAAGTCGATGGAGGGGGGTAAGTATATGTATATTACAAATTCAAAGCCAGACAAATGTATACAAGTCCTAGAAATATGTTGTAAAAATACAGAATCACTACTAGCAGTCCAAATGGTCTAATAATCTGTAATCTCAAAAGCATGAAGCATATGAGGAATTCAGTAATAGCAGCACAGCAGAAAATGAGAAACAAAATTTGGTGGTCAGTATGGTTTTCGGTCCTCTTGCCTATACATGAGTAAATTTAAGTTACCAATACTAAGGCTGAACCAAGCAGCATTAAATGAAAAACCTTAATTAGATTTGATAAGCAGGAAGGTGTCAGCATTGTAGAGACTTCTGTAGAAGATCTCCAAAATCAGCAATGTTGTATAGCATAATGCCACACAACAGAAATATAGCAAAGAGGTCTGTACCCCTCAAAGTCTGAATGAATCTGCCTAAAGCTAAAGTGTGACCACCAGTTAAAACTCCACAGAACATTCAAGAATACCACATTATGTGTCCCAGTACTTTTCTACCTTCTCATGGTATAACATGGCAACTGTATTTGATACTCCCATCTTCTGGTACGCACATCAGAACGTCCTTGGATTTCTCCTGTCTCCAGATACAACAGAGATAAGGGTCCTCCCTTTGTTCGTTAGCCACTCACGTCTTTGCCAAGAGTTCTCCTCCCGAGCCTCACTATCTCTCATACACAATGTGCCTTTTACTAGCTATGGGATTATATGAACGCACCTGCAAGGAGAAGAAAACATTGCAGCCTGAGCAAACTTTCACGGTGAAGGTTAAACATAAGAATCCAAATGCTTAAGGACTTTGTTCAAGTTAATGCGGCAAACATTTCAGTACACATTTAAATGCACAGCTATGAATACATATACAGTTATAAAATACATGCAGAATACTATTCAAATGAATTTATGATTATATAAGTGTTAACAAAATTACTCAAACCACACAAATGCAGATATAGATGAGAACTGAAAATTAGTGACAGCATAAGGAAAACATTGGGATGCACAATCATGAAAATATCTGGATTATACAGTAGATACACCTTCAGTATTTCAGTCAAGGTCACCACTTTTCATTAATGAAATTAATGCACACAAATAAATGATACTACATGCAGGTATATATGGCATAGTCAAGACATGAAAGGGTGGAGCCATAATTACACTGCTCCAGTTGTGAGCTCTGGGGATTGGTTACCACCTTTGGTTTTGAATAACATGGTGATTATGGGTGACACAATGACGTTGTTCAGCAAGCTATGCTCTCTTACCATGCTGTTCAAATCGATCGTGTTGCCTTTTAACATTGCAGCCTAACTTATTTTTTGCCAAACACCATCAATTGCAAGTGAAGTAAGCTTTGTGCCTTTTGGGATTTTATTAATTTTTATTATAATGTTTTGACTTCTCACAGCACTTATACAATTGACTTTCTCCTTTTTGCCTCCATTTGCCCCTAAGTTTGGTCTGTAATCAAGGTTGTATAGAGGCTCATCCTACTTGCCCTGATAAAGGTCCCGTTTCTAATGAAATTGTGTGTCGAAAAGCCAACCTCTGAGCTTAGGTATGGTCTAAAAATGGACTTTATCAATTGGACGAGTTACTTACTAGACCTATGCCCTGGCCAAGGTTCTCCTCTCCAATTTGTTTATGTTATTCATCTTTTATAGTCACTACTGTCACAAGTCACGTGCACTGCCCTGCTCTTATCAATTTAGAGGCCTTTATTTTCTTACTCAATGTTTGTCAGCCTTATAAATATTTCATTTAAAACTCCTTGTCTTAATTATAGCTGTGACTTCTGATATGGGTATAATTAATTCTTTTGAAATCGGATTTATGAATAAAATAAAATCTGAATGAAACCATAAGAAGCGCTGTTTTTGATACTGGATCCGATCTGACAGAGCCTAGAGGTCTCAAAGGAGTGAATGAAAAGCCCTATTTGCATAAGCTCTGGCACGGATGCGATCACGCATTGTTATCCCAATCCCACCATCAGAGAATACATTCTGAAAACGGAAAGGATTTCCTCTTCAAAATTTTGTAAAGGATAATGAATTGCTACGAATCTTGGAAAAGAATGATGCAATATGTCTTCACATTCATGTGCCAGGACTTTGTGAGCCACCGGATGACTTTTGTGAACTAGAGGAAGTTGCCCCGGCTCCTTTTTCTGATATTTGCCCCAAAAATAATCTTCCTCCTCAGATGCAACAGGTTCAAGGAAGGATATGCTCTCTTTGAAGTGACCGAGCATCTCTGACAGTACTGACAGTTGTACAAAGCGCCCTCTGATTTCAACTCCTTCTTGCTCCTCATAGCGGCTATTTTTGATAGTAACCACCCTAGGCGCTTTTGGAACAGATGACCCCTTTCTAGCATGAAAGGCAGCAGCTGCAGCCTGCTCCACCATTTGTTGAATAGCAACCAAGGATTGCACATTCTGAGGGGCCCTTGCAGACCCAATTCCTCAGCTGCAGATGAAGAGGACGATTTGTACTCCAAATGGCTTGGTTTCTGTGCAGCTTCTCTATGTTGTTCAACAGTGGACAAAACTAGATAACACCAAAGTCTATCACTTATTTCCTCGCACAGGACAAACATTTTCAGTTTTCACTTGCTGCCAGGCTATGAAGTAGTGTGTCTTAGGTAAAGTTTTGCAGTACTCCTACCATCTTGAAACCAGGCACAGGCAGCAGCCGCCTTTGATTAATACCGCACGCACAGGGCATGAACTGCAAAACGTAAACTGCATAAAATCAAGCAGGAGGGTAAAATCCGGACCTTTACTACAAACGGAGCCGTGCGGCCCCTTATAGTAGCACCAACATTTTCTCCACAGGAAACCAGCTCAGCACAGTTCCTCACCAAGGGGTTTATTTACAAGCCCCTTGCGCCACTTTTGCGTCACTTTTAACATGGGAAAAGTGACGTCAAAGTGGCGCAAGGGGCTTGTAAATCTGCCCCCAAAAGTATGTTAGCCTAAGACTACAAAAGTCTCCAAGATATGAGCATAGCAAAAGCACTTGCTAGAATATCATCAACTGTTATGTTATGTTAAAATATAGGAGAAGCATAACAATCAGGAACGAGTCAGGTCTCCACCGCCCTTCTGCAGGCCAGGTGGTTGGAGATACCCTCCGGCTCTGGTTCTGCGAAACCGGGCCGCGCCAGAAGGAGATCAGCCGAGCGTGGGCACCTGTCGGGATGTAAGACAGGTATAGATCGCTAGGCAAACTAATAATTTAACTTAATTTATGAACATTATGGATGCGTAAAAATATCCCTCCGTGATTAAAGAAAACAAAAATAAAAAGCTATTGGTCTTGCTTCGTTGTATGAGATGAAACCCTACTGGAGGGTTTTTCATTTTCTTTGGGACGGGTATACAGTGTCTACGGATGAAACCATTTGACTCAAAGTAGGCTCTGTGACGAGCAGGGCTGACAAGGATGTTATTTATGCATTTCCATGATGAACCCCTTTGCCTTTCCCTTTCAGCTGCAAGGCACAGTATTCCGGTTGGACTGATTCTTAATGTCAAAAATATTTGAATTAAACAAGGGCGGGAGATGATTGAACCGCAGCAACCGATGTATAATGGGGGTCGGCCCAAAGCCCTTTGGGGCATATCATCAAGACACATATCGCCGCTTTTTCGGCACATAGCGCCGAAAAAGCGGCGATTCAAATATCGCACAATCATCAAGGCGGCTCTAACATGCATTAGCGCATGTTAGCTGCCGTTTTCCGAACGCCTCGCCTGGCATCGCTAATTAGATGCAAAGTAGGCGTTCCTCACATAGAATCCATGTAAAACATCGCTGACACAGCATCGCGATATTTACAAGGATGCCCCAGAGCCACAAAGCGCTGATAATAGTTGCGCTAATGCCCCTTAACGCTGGATCCTAACGTCTGGTATTTTCTTGACTACCCTATGTGTACTATTGGAGGTGGATTCTAGGGTTGAGGACACAGGGCCCTATCAGCAAGCTCATCTCCAATTCTGCTGGATTATCGCTGGTTTTCCAGCGATGTCGCCCCCATATTGCCGGCTATCGCTGGGAATATTATCGCCAAAGCGCTAAGCGTTGTTGATACAGCGCTAGCCTGGCGATAATTTCTTGCGATAGCTGGCGTTAGTGCAAAACGCGCTAAGCGCGTTCATCGCTGAGGCTTGCTAATATGCCCCTTTGTATTTATGTTTCAGATTCAAATGAGCTACACCACCAGTTAGTTGTCTTCAGTTTGAGCTAAAACGTGTTCTGCAAGAGAGTGTATTTTTACAGAAACAGGCATACGAGAATTAAAATGAGAAATGTGCACTTCAACAAAACAGCATTCGTTTTCTGCTATAAATGGTTGGGGCCCGTGCAGGTCACGAGGGTGGCTTCAATATGGCAATTGACTTCTTTGACTCGGTGAACTACACGTGCTAGGCAATCAGCCAGAGCGATGGCGTGTTCTAGGGGATGCACATTTGTGGCCTGACTTTCCTGTGGAGGCAGGCATGCACCATTGAAAAACGGTTTTATGATGTTACAACGCATTCCGTTGCAACGCATGCCTTTACCACGCATGCGTTACAACGGAATGCCTTTCCTACGCATAACCTTTACCACGCATTCTTTTACAACGATTTTCGTTGTAAATTTATGCATGGTAAGGGCATACTCTTGGTAATGGTTATTCCCCCACCCCTAAACCCTTCTTACATATACCCCTCCCCTCCCCTTAACCTTTAAATCGGACCTCTTCTTTTTTTCATCTAATTCCCTTACCTCTCCACGTCGTGGCTTCTTCTTCATCTTCCGTGTTGACGTTGAACGTCGTAAAGAGGAAACGGAAGTGTCTTTCCGTTTCCTCTTACGACGCCGATTGCCTCTTCTTCGCTTCTTTTTCTGGTGAGTTTTTTTGGGGGGGGGAAACCCCCCCAAGCCCCCTTTTTTTCACGTGTTTCTTTTTTTTGGGGGGGGGAGAACCCCCAAGCCCCCTTTTTTTTTTTTTTCCTTTAGCACACATGCCTTTACTACGTATCTCGTAGTAAAGGTATGCGTGGTAAAGGCTTCCGTTGTAACCACGCATGCGTTGTAATGCATGCGTGGTTAAGTTATGCGTGGAAACGGCCTCGTTGTAGTGGCCGTTTCCCTTGAAAAACAGTGCACTTATTAGCCTGGGTTCACCATTCATCTTCAAGAAACGATTACTGGTCGCAGCACAATATGTGGTGTTTAGCATGGGGGGCTGCAGTATTGATCTTTATATGTTTTGAAACTTGGTATCATCAAGTAGAGAGGGAGAAAGGATTCTTCGAGGTGTATCGGGCAGGATTGGAGATTTCAGATGGAATTTTTTTTTTCGTCGACCAGAGGAATATCAAATATTTATTAGATACCAATTCTGATCCAGAATTAAGATATGCTACTCCTGGGGAAAAATGTAGGTGAACTATTAAAAGAAAAGGCATTTATATGTATGGGAAACATTTACGGCCTGATTTAGATCTCAGAGGAAGGGTTACTCTGTCACGATGCTGACGGATATCCCGTCCCCGAAATACAAATTCCATTATATTCTATGGGATTTATATCCCGCTTTATATGCCGCTCGTTGAATGAGGGTCCCTGAGGTATGGCCAGTGGCGGAACGCAAAATGATGTGGCCCCCTTCAGAATTTGATGAGTGCCCTGAGTCTCCAATATCCCACAGATATTCATAGACGGCACCCCGCCTCTCGAAATTGTTTGGGGCCTGGAGGGTTGGAGGTCCCCTGTGCCGTTGGGGCCTGCATTACAACTCCATAGATTTCTCTCACCACATAATACATGCTTATAATATCATGGCACATTTAAATATGTCCATTACATTAGTGCAAGGAAGCATGCATGCGTATTATAATGTGTCAGTTTGTTCAAATATTTTTTCAAGAGAAAACGCCTCTTAACGCACTCCTATTTCACTTATTTTGTCTATGCTCTTCCTTGCATCGTTGCATTGTCTGCCTCTCCCCCGTTCTGCTCCTCACATATCTCTGTACTGTCTCTCCACTACCTTGCAGTTGCCCTCTCTCTCATCTCACTCATTTTCCCCACTCTTTCTTTATTCATCTCTCCTGCCTCATTTTATATTCTCTCTCTCTCTCTCTCTCTCTCTCTCTCTCTCTCTTTCTCCCCCCACCCTCCCATTTTCTCTTTCACCTGTCACTGCGCTCTCAGCCATGTCTCTGTGTTGTCCTCTTCTGTTCCCCTGCACTTTCTCCCCTTCTAGGCCCATTGTCCCTAATCTCCTGCCCCCTGTCTACCACTAATTGCCTCTACTAGACCTCTCTAAGCCTGGCTGGGCACAGTCACAATGACAGGCACTGACGAGCCTTTTCGTTGGCCCATAACCCCGCACTTGCCCCGGTGGAGGCTGTGGGCGCCTGTGATACGCCCCCGGGTATGGCCCAATGAAAAGGCTAGAAGGCATTCCACAGGGGATTGACCAAGTAAGGCACTGACCTATCCGATTAACAATAAGACTGTACACAAAAAGGTTGACGTCATCACTAACATTTTGGGAAGATGAATATAATGCAAAAGCAATTGTTCTCTACATTATCATTAAACAATATACATCCATACCAGCACGATTTTTAAAAATGAGATGGGGACTTCTCTTGGTCAGATGTGCTTCAACCTGTACACAGTGGATCCACAAACTAAAGGATTCCCCTATTGAGCTAAAGGATGTTATGGCAGCTATTGAGCCTCTTAATTCCCAAAAGTCACTAGGTTCAAATGGTTTGCTGTGCCATTTTTATAAACATTCTGCATCTCTGCTAAACCCTAGATATTTGGCAGCGTTTAAGAAGGAGTTAAATATGAGGACACTTCCAACCCGAATAAGGCAGGTGCAAATATGGACCACTGACAATTCAACACATGATGTCCGCTCTCATTGTTCACAATTGACTGCATAGATTGGCTCCAACATATCTGTATTAAGCCATCAGTATCAGGCCAGGGTAATTTGTATCAGATCTGCAGGCTGTATTCTGAGAAATATACAAAATATTATGTTTCCAAATAATTATTCCATCATTCTCGGTTGTATTCGGGTTTATGAAACAAATGGTAATTTGCCTGTACCTAGTTGACTGCCTTTTGCTAGGCAACCAACGTCCATGTGTGGACTATTCAGATCATGTACTGGTATGCAGGGCATGCCTGGGGACTGCCCTGTCTCATCTGCAAGGACTCAAGGACTCTAAAGACCACTTACTTCACTTACAATAAATCAGCTTATTCCTGTTAATTAAGCACGTATGCCATATGCCTCATTCTTCTTCCTTGCTTAAGTACAGCAACCTGTGTCGGGATAAAGCACCAATCTGGTTGAATGACTGAATGCGATTTGTAGAGCTCTCATCTGCCAGTGCGTGCAGCTGCCCGGAAGAGATTTAGAACATCTGAACCTTTGGTTAAAAAAGCCAGGTTTTTAGCTTTTTTTTAAAGGCAACTAAAGAGAAAATGCTTTTGAAAGCTTTTTTTATTGAGTTTTTTAGATGTCGGCATATAGGCTTCGATCGAACAGAGAGCCGTTGTATCAAACAATGTTGATTGCTAATATCAAATGAAAAAAAAAACACACAGAACACAGAACAAAAGAGAAAATAAAGATACAATAAAAAAGGAGACAATGCAATCAAGGAGCATGTAGAATCACAGTTGAAAATTGAGATGCTGCACATTTTGAAGATTTCGAGAGCAGAGCATCTAGAGGTAGGTGGGTTATCCTAGAGTTTGGAGGCTCGATACAAATCAAAACACTCAGGTGTGGGACAAGTATAAACTGTGGTGAGTCAATAAGAACATTCTCAAAGAAGTGGATGGGAAGGTGACAGAAGTATGTGTCAGAAAATGCAACAATTTCGGGATTATTGAATCTTCCATCCATGTTTAATAGTAAGGGACTTTACTCTCAACAGTGGGTGTTAGTGATCTGTTTAGGGGCCGGTGGTTGTGGCTGGGCGACACTGGCACTCATTTTTGTGGACCCTCACTTTTTTCCCCTCATCAGACATTTTCCCGAGAGCAAGAGAGGGAAAAACACAGAAAGAGGAAGGAAGGGAAAAGAAAAAGTTGGAAAAACCACCAAAAAGGAAGAAAGCAGGATATGCAGGAGTGAGATAGAGGGGGAGAGTGTGTCTGGCAGGGGATTAAAGAGGCCTGGAGTGGATTGAAGACCACCAACCAAGCCTTAGTATTTGGTGCACTAACATTTAATAGCGCTGGCTGCTGAGTTCTGAGCAGAGCTTTGGACACCGACACTCATTCTTTTACAAATTAAGCACTGGATAGAAGATTCAATAGATATACTTTTGGGAACAGCTTACTGTACGTTATGTATGGTCTATTAAACTTGATCCCATAAGGGACGAATTTTAGTACATGACCAGATATGTGATAATTTTTCACTGTATCTGATTTGTCTCTGGGGCAGATCTCTGGAACAAACTGGAATATCTGATTCAGGCAATGGGGTGTCAAATAACTGTGACGTGGAATATTATACTGCATAAATTTAAACAGTGTGATGCATGTCATTGTTTTGGGGTAAGCTCAAGGGCATAACATAGGCCACTGAAGCCCCTGTGGTGCTGTGCCCCCAAATCTTTTACGGGCCCCAAACCCTACAGGGGGCCCCCATTCAGCTCAAGGCCAAATAATATCTTTGATAGGTATTAGTCTTTCATAACTCCATATTCTCTTATCTGTATAACATACTGTTAAAAGTATCAAAGAATGAATACCAGACAGGTTCAGGAGGATACTTGTTTATTGGTCATCCACTCTCCACAAGTCCCACATCCCCAACATTCCAAGGTAAGCTCTGGGTGGGGGAAACCATTTACGAAGGGAGCATGGGGGGTGACGGAATGAACCATCAAGGTTACAACACACCTCCTTACCTAACAAACCAAATAACAATTATTAGAAAATGTACAACTCTTAATTTCCAAGGTTGACACAACATACAGTTCGGCCTGGTTATATTTCAGATCTTACAATGTTGTCGAAACTCCACCATTGCCCATTGTCTAATTGAACCACATTTTCCAAGACCTTGGCTACTTTGCGAGGGGGTAGAATTTACTTTCTTTTCGCCCGTCCTTCCCACCCCTTTTATTTGTACCACATCTCCCACCTTCCATAACCCTGCTTTGACCCCATGTTTCTTGTCATACCAAGCCTTGTATCTAGACTGATGTGATTCAACCTTCCTAGTGGCCCCCTCCATGTCAGGAACTGACTTTTTACCTCCTTCTAACCACCCAGGATTGAACTTGGTGCAAGGCTCCCTCCCCCGTAGAGCTATGAAGGGAGAGATACCCGTCACCAAATTGGGGGCAGTGTGGTATGCCCACATACACTTGCGTAGGTGAGATTCTACATCCTGATTGTTGGCCACCGCCAATTGGATATGCTCTTTGATCATTCTGTTGGCCCTCTCCACTAAGCCATTTGCTTTAGGGCAGTAGAGTGCCGTTAACTCATGTTTTATATTCATGTTCTCCAAAAACTCTCTCATTAACTCAGAAGTAAACTGTACACCATTATCAGTGACCAACACTGATGGAATCCCTTCACTTGAAAACACTTCCTTAAGGAATTCCAGCACGGTGTTGGTGTTGACACGATGCACACATTTTTGACTGATCCAGTGTGAAGTGTAATCGACGAGCACAATCATGAACCGCTTCTGCACCCCCAAACTGTCCATTGGCCCTATAATGTCCATGGCTAACTTGTTCCATGGTCTCGAAGGTACTTCCACCGGTGACAGAGGCGCTTTCCGCAAGGCTTTGGACTTGTCGCTCTTGGCGCAGCACAAACAGTCCTTGACTAGTTGTTCAGCCAAAGTGTCCATCTTGGGGAACCAAAAGTTAGCTCTGACCTTGTGTTTGGTGATGCTCCGCCCTAAGTGACCTTCATGCGCCAATTCTATGATTCTTTTCCTGAGACCCGTGGGGGCACCACTCGGTTTTGGCGGTATATCTTGTCTCCTATGACACACAATTCATTCCTGATCTCCCAGAAATCCTTTAATCCCTCCACGAGGTCATTCCTTTTGGTTGGCCATCCTTCTCTCATAATGGTTTTAAGGACCTTCAAATCCTCATCATTTTCCATGAACTTGTCCCACTCCTCTTCCGTAATGGCCTGGATCATCCACCACCATTATGGGGCTGTCCAACATTTCTTCTTGTTCTTCATTGCTCAGAGGTGCTCTTGACAAGTAGTCTGCAATCGTATTTTCTTTACCAGGCACATACTCCACCCTGAAATTGAAATTTTCCAACCCTAAAATCCATCTGCTGATTCGTGGTGAACAATTCTCCATTCCTTTTACTGTGAATATGGACGTGAGCGGTTTGTGGTCCGTCCTGATCGTGAAATTCATACCCCACAAGAAAAATTTTAAATGCTTCACCGCCCAGAAGTACGCCAAAGCCTCCTTTTCAATGACGGAATAGTTGAACTCAGCTCTCGTGAGACTCCTGGACGCGAAAGCAATGATTTTCTCCCTCTTGTCTTCTCTTTGTATGAGGGTGGCACCCAATCCCTTGTTAGACGCATCCGTAGTGAGGATGGTTTTCTTAGTAGGGTCAAAAGTCCCCAACGCCGGTGAGTTCAAAATCTCTTCTTTCAGTTCACTCATGACTCTTCTGTGTTCATCCTCCCATGCAAACTCCACATCCTTTTTTAGGAGGTTACGCAACGGCTCACTTTTGGAAGCAAAGTTTTTTATGTACTTCGCCAGGTATTCCATGAGACCCAAGAAGGACTTGAGTTCCTCTTTACTGTTGGGATACGGTGCATCTCTTACAGCACTCATAAGACTGTACTTTGGCCTGAAGCCCTCCTCGGAAATGGAATGCCCCAAGTACTCCACTGACTTGACTCTGATTTTGCACTTGTTCCTTTGAACGGTTAACCCCGTCTCTGTGAGTTTCTGGAATACCGTCTTGAGGGTGATATCGTGCTCTACTACGTTGTTCCCATATACCAAGATATCGTCTTGGAAACACATAGTCCTGTCTACCCCTTCCAGAATCTGTTGCATTATTTTCTGGAAAACCGCCGCCGCTGAAGCCAAGCCGAACGGCATCCTACGGAACATGAACGCTCCTTGAGGGGTTACGAAAGCAGTCAAAGGTCTGGAATCCGGATGTAGGTCCACTTGGTGATAGGCCATGGACAAGTCGATGACACTGAAGAATCTGGCGCTCCCCATGGTGCTGAGCATCTCGTTAATCTTTGGCAGTGGGTGCCGTTCCACCCAGATACTCTCATTCAAACTGCGAAGGTCCACACACAACCGAATGCCCTCTCCGTTGGCCTTGGCTGCGATAACTACTGGGGCCAACCATTCCGAGCAGTCCACTGGCTGAATGACTCCCATCTCACTTAACCTACGCAGCTCCTTCTCCAACGGTCCTTTCATTTGGTGGGGTACTGGACGCACCTTGTGGACTACTGGTTTGGCGCCCGATTTGAGTTTGATTTTGTGTTGAAATTCCCTCAGGCATCCTAATTTTTCCTTAAACAGTTCCTTGAACTCCTCGCAGATGCTGTCGCTCCTACTAATCCCTTCAGTCAGTAGTACTTGTTCCTTGCCATTGGGATCCAGGATTATCCCCAGTTCTTTTGGTGCTGCCAGCTAAGCAAATTGGATCCTGATTCCACGATGTATACTTTGCCAACGGTCACTCTGTTTTTTCCTTACTGTACCCCGAGAATCAGTGAGATTACCAAATTCACACAGTTGTGACAAACCCCATAACACAGCAATGTAATTTTGAACTGACTCTTGTTTTCCTTGTGCCCTGTTAAAAAACTTATGCCGCTCCAGCACTGCATTAATTTTGTCACCAAAATGTGTTTCCAACTTACCCACAGTATTGGCAAAAACATCCACCTCCTCCCCACCAGCACCTACCACAGTTTCTGGCAGAGTCTCGTAGACCTTACGCCCTTGCACACCTAGATTGTGTAGGAGGATGTGCTGTTTACGCAATGCAGAAAAACGTTCCCCCCATATAGCTATGATGTACGATTCAAACAGTTTGAACCACTCTTTCCAACATATCTCAGGTTCCCCTAGCTCATTTAAGAAAGGAGGGGGTTGACTCATGCTTGCAGCAGCCATCATGGTGACGTAAGGAATGGGGTTAAAGCACAGTAAGGTAGACACAAGCTAGCACTGGGGACAGGACAGGGACAGGAAGCACGTTCCCGGGGCAACCCTGGATGAGGGATCTAGACAGTAGACAATACCCAGCACAGGTGACCCCCTGCAAGACCTGAAACACCCCTGCACCCTAACTGCAACTGCCCATACAACTGTCATAAAACTACACCCCGTCCCCCAAAAATGAGGCCAAAGTCACGATCAAAAAAAAAAAAAATCCAATGCAGGAATGTCTCAACCATAAAGTATTACCAGTCTGGAGAAACCCCTCCGAACCAGCCTCCTGGCGCGATCGGAGGAAACGCTGACTCGCCTTGGCCGTAACTGGAGAACGCAGCTCATGGAGCAGGCTTCCCTCACGTAGCCGGCCTCCAGAGCGCAAAGCAGGGAAACACTGACTCACCACTCGATGTCCTGGACTAAAGTGACGCTTGGAACATTCCTCACGCTCACGGCTTACTCTTCCTGGCTCATGATCCAGCTTAAGACGGACGACGCTCGAGGAATCAGCTGATAATCGTGCCGTTCTGACAGAAGAACTCCTCCCCCGCAGGCAGAAATGTGGTACTGCACTTTTCTCATCAGGAAATCTCCACAGAACACGCTCTCATCAACAAAGTGAACAGCTGTGACAGGCGTAGATCGAGGTAGCCTGACGTCGTGCCCTCAGCCTAGAAATGCCCAACTTGCAGGTGAATAAGCGGAACTGCACTCCTAGGGTCAGCCCACCGAAGTATGCCTCTTTCCTCACAGGACAGCTCGTTGCCGGTCGTCCGTTTCAGTGCCAGCTGACAACCCGGCTTCTGACAGGAGGTGTGCCCTGCGCAATGCCAGCACCCCACGGTACTGTACCAGGAACGTCCCAGAAAGCAGCAACTGTCTGCAGCTTGGAACTAGCACCGCAGCCGCCCTGCCCCGCTGGGCATGAACCTTGGTGGGCACTCGGTGTACTTGAAGCACGCAGTTCCAGCGTGAGGGGAGAAAAAGACACAAACCAGCTCCGCCGATACTTCGCTTCTCTTTGCCAGTCCAGAAGTGTACTGTAGTATGCTGTACCTTCCGCATACGGATCACTGGACGCCGGATATCCTTGGTACGCGGAGACAGCTCACCCACGCCTGTCCTTAGTAGATGGAGAGAACTCAAAAGGGAAATGACCAATGCTGCCCCTTGCGCAGCAAAATCGTCGCCAGTGTTAAAAGTATCAAAGAATGAATACCAGACAGGTTCAGGAGGATACTTGTTTATTGGTCATCCACTCTCCACAAGTCCCACATCCCCAACATTCCAAGGTAAGCTCTGGGTGGGGGAAACCATTTACGAAGGGAGCATGGGGGGTGACGGAATGAACCATCAAGGTTACAACACATACCATTTTTAAAAAAAATTCTGGGTATGCAAGAGAGTGTATTTTTACAGAAACAGGCATACAAGAATTAAAATGAGAAATGTGCACTTCTACAAAACAGCATTCGTTTTCTGCTATAAATGGTTGGGGGCCGCGCAGGTCACGAGGGTGGATTCAATATGGCAATTGACTTCTTTGACTCAGTGAACTACACGTGCTAGGCAATCAGCCAGAGCGATGGCGTGTTCTAGGGGATGCACATTTGTGGCCTGACTGGCCTGTGGAGGCAGGCCTGCACCATTGCAAAACAGTGCACTTATTAGCCTGGGTTCACCATTCATCTTCAAGAAACGATTACGTCTCGCTGCACAATATGTGGTGTTTAGCATGGAGGGCTGCAGTATTGATCCTTATATGTTTTGAAACTTGGTATCATCAAGTAGAGAGGGAGAAAGGATTCTTCGAGGTGTATCGGGCAGAATTGGAGATTTCAGATGGAATTTTTTTTTTCGTCGACCAGAGGAATATCAAATATTTATTAGATACCAATTCTGATCCAGAATTAAGATATGCTACTCCTGGGGAAAAATGTAGGTGAACTATTAAAAGAAAAGGCATTTATATGTATGGAAAACATTTACGGCCTGATTTAGACTCAGAGGAAGGGTTACTCTGTCACGATGCTGACGGATATCCCGTCCCCGAAATACAAATTCCATTATATTCTATGGGATTTATATCCCGCTTTATATGCTGCTCGTTGAATGAGGGGCCCTGAGGTATGGCCAGTGGTGGAACGCAAAATGATGTGGCCCCCTTCAGAATTTGAAGAGGGCCCTGAGTCTCCAATATCCCACAGATATTCATAGACATGGGCTGATTGGGGTGCCTCTCGAAAGGGTTTGGGGCCTGGAGGGTTGGAGGTCCCCTGTGCCGCTGGGGCCTGCATTACAACTCTATAGATTTCTCTCACCACATAATACATGTTTATAATATCATGGCACATTTAAATATGTCCATTACATTAGTGCAAGGAAGCATGCATGCATATTATAATGTGTCAGTTTGTTCAAGTATTTTTTCAAGAGAAAACGCTGTAGGAGTGTAGGATCTGCTTCACATGGGTACCCCCACTTTTTGCTGATGTTTCACTGTTTTTAGACTTTAGTCTGGCTGGGGCCCTGCTAATCAGAACCCCAGCCTAGCTGCTTCCTCTCTAAAATGGTTTCCATGTGCCTTAGGTACATCTTTGATTGGAATCTGGAGTGCCCTTATAAGTCCCTAGTATATGGTATACTATGTACCCAGGGCATAGGTACCCCAGAGGCCTGCCAGGGGCTGAAGCATGTATTATGCCACCCCTGGATGGCCAGCCAAAATGACACCACAGGTCTGCTACTGCAGCCTGAGTAAGGTGGTGCATGCACCCCTTACTGTGATATAGGCTACCTATATCACTACCATTGCACACACATATAAACCTATAAGTCACTCCTATGGCAGGACTTAACAATCCTGAAGGCAGAGTGCTTGGTTTTTATGTGAGAGGGTGCCCCTGCATGAGCATAGCCCCTCTGCAGCGTTCGGAGTCCCTCCTCTGATGCTGTTTGTGGTACAGCCTGACCATATACTCTTAAGTGCATTATATCCTCGCGGTACAATGCTAACTTTGGACTGGCTGCACCAAAACATGTCGTGTTTGGTGTCAAACATCTTGGAATACTACCCCACGCCAGTCCTGGTGGCGGGGGTAGCATTCCACACTTCTAGAGGGAGAGACATGTACCCACCGACCTACCCGGTAACTTCTTTACAGAGCCCTGGCATCACAAAATGGATGCCGCTGCCACAGACACGGGTCTGGCCTCCTGCTGCTGACTGAAACTCCAGCAGGAGAGGCCTGGACAATAGGTTTCCTGTCGAAGGGAGGTGTAACCACCTCCCCAGACAGGATAGTGTGTATTGGGGCTGGGCGGGAGCACTTTCTGGTGCTTTGAAGTCCTGCACTGGGGGCACATTTGGTGTCCCTGTGCATATGCCAGTTCAAACCGGTTGCAAGGGCTACCTGCCCCTGCTCTGGCACAAAACTGGACAAAGGGAATGGGTGTAACAACCCCTCTTCCCTGACCCTCCCATAGGTGGGTCCCCAGAGTATGTCCAACCCCCTAACTTGGTATAAGTATGGGACCCCAGTCCTTAGGACTTTAGATTACCCTGGACGAAACTCTGAAGCCGAATCCTGGACCTTCGACGCTCTACTTCAAGATTAGAGGACTGAAGAATCTCCCTTGGGGTCAAGGAGTGACTCCCCTGCTTGGCAGGCACCTAAGAAGCAATTGTCCGGTCTGCATCGCTGAAGCTCCCGCTGGACGTCGAAGGCTTTGCATCACCAGAGGTGGATTTCCAGACTTCCCGAGGCTGCCCTGAGTCCCCAGTGAAGCTGAGGCCCGTAGCTGTCGTGGGTAACGTGGGACCGTGACCCCTGGACACCGAGAATGTTTGCAAGTGCATCCTCTTCCTGGTATCCCACGAAGTTGTGCTTTGGGCTCCAAGGAGCCCCTGCCTCCAGCACCAACTGCACCGAAGATCACTGGCCTCCACTCCACAAGTGTCCTGTGAGCTAGCTCCAAGTGCGTCCACTTGAGGCACCTTTGCGGTCGCTAGTCCGTTGGCTAGTGGGCCCTCCCGAAGATAACTCTTCTTCTGCTTGGGCTTTCCTGGTTTCTCCAGAGGTGCCCTGACTTACCCTCGCTGGGTGAGTCCCCCACACTTTGCTGGTCTGCATCAACGTCCTTTCTTTATTTCTACAAGACTTGCCGTTGCCAAGGCTTGTTGGGTCCAATCTGGTCGCCGACACCCCAGCAATCAACAGACTTTGTGGGACAGCTCGAGTCCAGCTCCTGGTTGTCGTTGACACCTCCTGGACCTCGTGGCTGAGAGTCAAGTCGACCGTCAACCTACCTGAAGCACCCGACATCGGTGGGCATCTGCTCATCGCCTTCCTGGTCACTGGCTAGTGACCCAGACTCTGACCCCTCTGCTTTCAGGTTCTTCAGATCTTCGATCCACCCTTGGATCCACCCGAACACATTCGACTTGGCCGCCAGCAGCACTTTGCAGCAGATCGCCATTGAAAACGACGACGAAACCCGACCCCGAAAGACACCTATGCACCCGGCTTCCCTGGGTGAGGTAACTTGAGTACTCCGGTGCTCCCGTGGGTATTGACTCTAGAACAGCCTAGTTCTAAAGGGGTTTGCTCCAAGTCCTCCTCTAAGTGTCCTTTTTCTTTAAAACTCCAACCGCGACATTCCCCATAGAAGTCAACGGCTGCTCGCGGCTGTGTTCTCACACTGCACGCGTCCCCCGTGGGTCCCCTGTGTCACTACCCTGGGTGGTTCCTTGAGGGCCAAGCACTTCTACAGGCTCTAGGCCTTGTGTCTAGCTCAGTTGTGGTTCTTATACCACTTTATTGGTATATGGTTTGGTACGCCCCTAGGGCTCAAACGTGTATTTGTGCTATTACTGTTGATAACTGACTTGTAACCTATGTACTTCGAACTCTAGCCTCATAAAGAGCCTAGAGGGGTGTGTTTAAGACTAAATACATATATTTTAAATATATACCTGGTGTGGTCCTCTTTCATTTGGTCACTCAAGATATTATAGACTGGTAAAACAAGCTGCTTTACATTCCTTCAAGACTTAGCCTGAAGGCTGCTCTCCATAGCTACCACTAGGATAGCTTTCAATAAAGGTTGTCTTTAACCTATCTCCAATAAGGGGTTGTTTGGACTGGTGCAAGGTGCCCACTATAATTAGTGGACAGCATATACCAGGCCAACTACTCACATTGGTGTGCAGCGTGTGGGATTCCAGCTTGCTATTGTTTTACCAGATAATCTCAATTGAATTGATCAACTGAAAACCACTAAGGGTACCTTAGGTACATATAATTCAAGCTTAGGATACAGTAAGTTCTACTGAACTTAGAGTTGTGTGTTAAGGGATAGCACACCCTTTCTACAACTCAAGAGAGTTTAGTAGGCCACACTAGAGTAGGTAGTGCATACACCACACCACACTAGTAATGTCTTCACTGCCAGGAACCAGTGGGCTCCTGCCATCCAGATATGACAACCTCTCATTCTTGGAATTAAGAGAGTTGTGCAAGGTTAGGAAGTTGAAGACAGGCAAAAGTGCCAACACCCAACGTCTCCTGGAGATGCTTCTGCTAGATGATCTTAGAAGACCCATAGGGTCTGCAAGGGTAGGCAGAGAGGGTGGGGCAGAAGATGAGGGAGGGGCCAGGGATGAAAATGCTCAGGACCTGACCTCTGAAACTGGCCAGGGGGATGACAATGATCCTGACCTGGACAATGCAGCTACTCCTGAGGATGAGGAGGAGACTCAGAATGACCTCCCTTTGTCCCCCAGGAAGAGTTGGGAGTGTGCCCAGAAGGTCTAGATCTCCTTCTCAGGAGTCTAACCACTCTGACACCTCAATAGGGACCTCTGTTTCTTCTCATAGGAGGGAATCCTCTCATGAAAGGAAAAAGAGACTGCTTCAGTATGAACAAGCCCAGCTTGAGCTCAGAAAACAGCAGTTGGCTATAGACAGGGAGTCCCTAGATCTTTATAGACAAAGGAAAAAGTTGGGACTAGAGTCCCATGGTGGCAGCAATTTCCCCAGAGATAGGGAAAGGTCTTATGACCATAGAAACCTGAGCAAGATTGTCCCTCCCTACCAGAGTGGGGATGACATCCACAAATGGATAACTGCTGTAGAGAGGGCCTGTAAAGTACAGAGGGTCCCTCAGGAGCAGTGGGCAGCAATCTTGTGGCTCTCCTTTGCAGACAAAGGAAGAGATAAGTTCCTCTCTGTTAGAGAAGAGGATGCTGACAATTACACAGTCTTGAAGAGTGCATTGATTGAGGGGTTTGGCCTAACCACTGAACAATACACGTTAAAGTTCAGAGATACCCAAAAAGCACAGACTCAAGACTGGGTGGACTTTGTTGATTGTTCTGCTAAGACTCTGGAAGGTTGGTTAGTGGGCAGTAAGGTATGTGACTCCAAATGATTGTACAATCTTATCATGAGGGAGCAGATTCTTAATAACTGTCAAAATCAGCTGTTGCATCAGTACCTGGTGGACTCTGATCTAACCTCTCCCCAAGAATTGGTAAAGAAGGCAGACAAATGGGTCAGAACCAGGATGAGGCAGAAGGTACAGAACCAAGGTGGTGACCCAAAGAAGCAAGATTCTAAAAACTCTGATAAGGGTGGGGAGAAGGGTAAAGACAAGAAGTCTTCACAAGGCCCCCAAAAATCTTCTTCAGGTGGGGATTCACAGTCTAACAAGGGAAAAGGCCAAAAGAAACCATGGTGCAAGGTCTGTAAGCAAAAGACCCACTGGACCAGTGATTGCACCAAGTCCAAAGACTCTATTCCAGCCACCACCACTGCCCCTAAGGCACCTGTTCCCCCTAGTAGAGTTACAAATGGTAGTGGGAGTACGCCAGCTAAGGGTTTAGTAGGGTTGACCCTGGGTAATGAGATGAGCTCTGGCCTAGTCAGAGAACTCACTCAGGCTGTCCTAGTCTGTGATGGAGGCATGGATGTGACCTCCTCTGTGAGTCCCAGCAATCTGGGCAAGTACAGGCAACAGCCATTAATCAATGGAAAAGAGGCTTTGGCATTTAGGGACACAGGGGCGAGTGTCACCATGGTGACACAAGACCTTGTGGATCCTGGGCAGATTATACTTGGTGAAATGTACCAAGTGACCAATGCTAGCAATGTCAGAACAGACCATACTCTGGCAGTTGTTAACTTCTCCTGGGGAGGGGTAACTGGCCTTAAGAAGGTTGTGGTGAGTGCAAACCTACCAGTTGAATGCTTGCTTGGCAATGATCTAGAAACTTCAGCTTGGGCAGAAGTGGAGCTCAGGACCCATGCAGAAATGCTGGGGACCCCTGCAGATGTGTTTGCTGTGACCAGGTCACAGACCAAAATGCCTAACACTGAACAGGCCTTGGATCCTGGAACAATGGACCAAGTGCCAGCCAAGAGGAGGAGTAGTAGGGTAAAGGCAGTGCCTTCCCCCTTGGCTCAGAAGGAAGATCAGTCTCTTCAGGGAGATGATCTCAGTCCTGAGGAAGGAACTGTCCCAGAGGAGCTTGAGCCTGATCAGGTTGAGTTCTTAGGGACAGGGGGCCCTTCCAGGGCAGATCTGAGCCAGGAGCAGCAGAGCTGCCCCTCTCTTGAACCCCTCAGACAGCAAGCTACTGCTGTGGCTGCTGGGAATGCTAGTGGTCCCCATAACGTGTATTGGGATGATGGACTCTTGTACTCAGAGTGTAGAGACCCCAAGCCTGGTGCCACCAGGAGGTTGGTTATACCTCTGAAGTTCAGGGGCTTCCTATTGACCCTAGCCCATGACATTCCTCTAGCAGGTCACCTGGGCCAGAACAAGACTTGGGACAGAATTGTCCCTCACTTTCACTGGCCCCAGATGTCAGAAGACACCAAGGAGTTTTGTTGCTCCTGTGTAACCTGCCAAGCCAGTGGGAAGGCAGGTGGCACCACAAAGGCCCCCCTGATACCACTACCTGTGGTGGGGGTGCCCTTTGAAAGAGTGGGGATTGATATTGTTGGTCCCATGGATCCCCAAACAGCATCTGGGCACAGGTTTATCCTGGTGGTGGTGGACCATGCCACTAGGTACCCAGAGGCTATTCCCCTTAGGACCACTACAGCACATGTGGTGGCAAGAGCCCTCCTGGGAGTTTTCTCAAGAGTGGGCTTCCCTAAGGAGGTTGTATCAGACAGGGATGCAAACTTTATGTCTGGATACTTGAAGGCAATGTGGAAGGAGTGTGGAGTGACTTACAAGTTCACCACACCCTATCACCCACAATGCAATGGTTTAGTTGAGAGATTCAACAAAACCTGAAAGGGCATGATTAAAGTGCTCCCAGAAAAGCTTAGGCGAAGATGGGACATACTCTTGCCCTGCCTTTTGTTTGCATACAGGGAGGTGCCTCAAAAGGGGGTTGGCTACAGCCCTTTTGAACTTTTGTTTGGTCACCCTGTCAGGGGTCCATTATGCTTGGTGAAGGAAGGATGGGAGTTACCTCTCAAGCCCCCAAAGCAAGACATAGTGGACTACGTACTTGGTCTCCGCTCCAGGATGGCTGAGTACATGAAAAAGGCAACTAAAAACCTTGAGGCTAGCCAGGAATTACAAAAAGCCTTGCATGACCAAAAGGCTGTACTGACTGTTTACCAGCCAGGACAGAAGGTGTGGGTGTTGGAGCCAGTGGCCCCAGCAGCTATCCAAGACAAATGGAGTGGACCCCATACCATTGTTGAACAGAAGGGTGAGGTTACCTATTTGGTAGACCTAGGAACACCCAGGAGTCCCCACAGGGTTCTCCATGTCAACAGACTGAAACCATATGTGGACAGGGCAGACATGGGCTTGCTCATGGCTACTGATGAGGGACAGGAGGAAGAGAGTGACCCACTCCTGACCTGCTCTCACAGAACCCTGATGATGGGTCAGTGGATGGTGTAGCCTTGGCAGGCAGCCTCACTGCTCAGCAGCAAACTGATTGCAGACAAGTGCTCAATCAGTACAGACATATGTTCTCTCTGACTCCAAGTCAGACCACCTGGTGCACTCATGAAGTGGACACTGGGGACAGTCTACCTATTAAAAATAAGATTTATAGGCAACCTGACCATGTCAGGGACTGAATCAGGACAGAAGTCCAGAAAATTTTGGATTTGGGAGTTATTGAACCCTCAGATAGCCCTTTGGCTAGTCCAGTGGTCCTTGTGCCAAAACCTCACACCAGTGGTGGGAAAAGAGAGATGAGGTTTTGTGTGGACTACAGGGGTCTCAATGCAGTCACTAGGACTGATGCCCATCCAATACCCAGGGCAGATGAGCTAATAGACACTTTGGCCTCAGCCAAGTATCTAAGCACATTTGACCTAACAGCTGGCTACTGGCAGATCAGGCTAGCTGATGATGCAAAGCCAAAAACAGCATTCTCAACCCCTAGTGGGCATTATCAATTTGTGGTAATGTCCTTTGGTTTGAAGAATGCACCTGCCACTTTCCAAAGGTTGGTGAATACAGTTCTCACAGGTCTGGAAGCCTACAGTGCAGCTTATCTTGATGATATTGCTGTCTTTAGCTCCACCTGGGAGGATCACCTGGTCCACCTAAGGAATGTTTTAGAGGCCCTGCAAAAGGCAGGCCACACTATCAAGGCCACCATGTGTCAGATAGGGCAGAGTCAGGTTGTGTACCTGGGCCACCTTGTGGGTGGAGGCCAGGTTCAACCACTGCAGAGCAAAATCCAGACCATCATGGACTGGGTTGCTCCAACTACCTAGACTCAGGTGCGAGCCTTCTTAGGCCTTACTGGGTACTATAGGAGTTTTGTCAAGGGGTATGGATCAATAGTGACACTCCTGAATGACTTAACTTCCAAGAAAATGCCCAAAAAGGTTCAGTGAACAGCTAGCTGTCAAAAGGCATTTGATGACCTGAAGCAGGCCATGTGCACTGCTCCCATTCTCCAGAGTCCTGATTACTCCAAGAAGTTCATTGTCCAAACAGATGCATCTGAATTGGTGGTAGGGGCTGTACTGTCACAATTGAATGATGAAGGTCAGGATCAGCCAGTAGCTTTCATTAGCAGAAGGCTGACCCCTAGAGAGAAACGTTGGTCAGCCATAGAGAGGGAGGCCTTTGCTGTGGTTTGGGCTCTGAAGAAGTTGAGGCCATACTTGTTTGGTACTCACTTCCTTGTTCAAACAGACCACAAGCCCCTCCTATGGCTAAAACAAATGAAGGGTGAAAACCCGAAACTGCTTAGGTGGTCCATTTCCCTACAGGGGATGGACTTTACAGTGGAATATAGACCTGGGAGTAACCATGCCAATGCAGATGGACTCTCTAGGTATTTCCACTTAGAACATGAAGACTTAACTGGTCACGGTTAGTTTAATGTCCCTGCGTTTGGGGGGGGGGGTTTGTGTAGGAGAGTAGGATCTGCTTCACATGGGTACCCCCACTTTTTGCTGATGCTTCACTGTTTTTAGACTTTAGTCTGGCTGGGGCCCTGCTAATCAGAACCCCAGCCTAGCTGCTTCCTCTCTAAAAATGGTTTCCATGTGCCTTAGGTACATCTTTGATTGGAATCTGGAGTGCCCTTATAAGTCCCTAGTATATGGTATACTATGTACCCAGGGCATAGGTACCCCAGAGGCCTGCCAGGGGCTGAAGCATGTATTATGCCACCCCTGGAAGGCCAGCCAAAATGACACCACAGGTCTGCCACTGCAGCCTGGGTAAGGTGGTGCATGCACCCCTTACTGTGATATAGGCTACCTATATCACTACCATTGCACACACATATAAACCTAAAAGTCACTCCTATGGCAGGCCTTAACAATCCTGAAGGCATAGTGCTTGGTTTTTATGTGAGAGGGTGCCCCTGCATGAGCAGAGCCCCTCTGCAGCGTTCGGAGTCCCTCCTCTGATGCTGTTTGTGGTACAGCCTGACTGTTAGAAATGGGATCTCTAGTTGGCAAGGGCTTGCACCTTTGTCCAAGTAGGGACCCTTCTTCCTAGTCAGGGTAAGGGTTGTTACACTCGTGAAGTAACCCCTGCTCACCCTCGTGGTAGCTTGGCACGAGCAGTCAGGCTTAATTCAGAGGCAGTGTGTAAAGCATTTGCACATAACCAACAGTAATACAGTGTAAGCACTACAAACGGACACCACACCAGTTTAGAAAAATAACCAATATTTTATATACTCAAGACAAGACCAATTACGACAAAAATCCACAATACTATACTTTACTGAACGAATACTTGATACGTTAACTTCTTCTTTGCAGGAATAGCACAAAAGCAAAGTTCGTACGAGTCGGTAGCTCCGTCCGAGCCTACCGTGATGCTGAAAACCACAGAGTCTAACAGTTCCAGCCGACCGCGTCGATTCGGGCCAGCAGAGTCATGAACAGACTCGGTTACAGTATCTTTCTCGTTGTGGCTGGTACGGAGTGTACGAGCCGGTCGGCGTTCATCGCGGTTGCGGTGCAAGACGGAGCGATGCAAGGTGCGGTGTCCCTCGATGCGGTGCAGGCAGCGGCTCGATGAGCGTCGTGCAGACGGAGTCGGTGAGTCCAAGGCGTGCGGTGCAGGGTGAGACGATGCTCGATGCGGTGCTGACAGGTTGCGATGCAGGCGACCTAGCCGGAGTGCGGGAGCTGGCGTCGGACAGCGGTGCGAGTCGGAGCGGTGCGTCGCAGACGTGCGAGCGGTGCCCCAAATGCGGTGCGGTCTCGACTCTTGAGCCAGTTGCAGCGACAGTGTCGGTCTGGTCCGGCTGGCCCAGTGAAGCGATGCGATGCGAACTGCGGTGCCCACAGGTCACGGTGCAAGCAGCGGCTCAATGTTGGCGGCGTCGGACGTCGCCACGGTGAGACCAGGGTTGCGATGCGAAGCGGGGCGATGCGGTCTGCGGTGCAAACAGGTCACCGGCCAGGGATGGATTCGGTTGACGGAGTCGGTTGCAGTTCCCTTCCTCTGTGGCAACTGAAACAGCGTTCCAGCAGCGGTACCCAGAGGCTTGTGAAGTCTTTGTAGTCCCTGAGACTTCTTAACAGGAGGCCAGCTCGGTTCCTGGCCCTTGGAGATACTCAGCACAAGTTTGTAGAAAGTTCAGTCCAGTCCTTTCACTGCCCAAGGCAGAAGCAGCAGCTGCAGGCCAACCCAACAAAGCAACAACACAGCAAAGGGGCAGTACTCCTCCTGGCAGCTCTTCCAGCTCTTCGTCTTGGCAGGTTCCTTGATTCCAGCGAGATCTAAATTCATGGGATCAGGGCCCCAATATTTATATCCCAAATTCCTTTGTTCTCTGAAGGCAGAGAGGCCTTCGCCTAGTCCAAACCAGTTCTGGAGCACTTTGTTGACAAGTCTCCGTCCCTTCTTTCAGTGAGTAGGCCAGGGACATCAGACGCACCACAGGAGGTGGAGCCAGCATTGTGGAGGGAAGGCACTGTCCTATTCAGGGCCCAGGTGCGACCCCTCCCACCCATCTACAGGTCGATCTGGCTATTCAGCCCTGCGCTGACTCACCCTGTCTCCTGGCATCCCCCAGCCCCGGTCACTCACATTCCAGACACGGAATACACAACCTCGCAGAGGCAGGCTTGGATGGTTAGGCAAGAAAATACCCACTTTCTAAAAGTGGTATTTTCAAACACAGAATGTTAAAACCAACCTTACTAAAAGCTGCATTTTATCATTCTGAGTCCAGGCATACTAAACTCGAATTTCTACCATGTTCCCGGGGTCAGTTAGGATTATATACTGTAATAATCAAAACCGCCCGTTCTGGCCTAGGGGAACAGGTAGCCTTGCAATAGTGAAAAACGAACTAGGCTGTAATTCACTATCAGGACATGCCGCACACACCCGGGCATGTCCTACCTTTCGCGTACAACGCACCCTGCCCACAGGGGTACCTTGGGCCTACCTTAGGGGTGACTAACATGTAGCAAAGGGAAGGTTTAGGGACTTGCAAGTGTGTGCACTTGCCAAGTCGACATGGCAGCCCCAGGCTGCGCACGGGCTCTGCGATGGCAGGCCCGAGTTACACTTTACGGGCTGTTTGCGTGGGTGGCACAATCCAGTGCTGCAGCCCACCAACAGCATTTGGTCTATAGGCCCTGGCACTCGCAGTGCACTTTACAAGGGACTGACACATAAACCAAATAGGCCAATCATGGAAACACCAATCCATAACACATTTTATACAGGAGCACTTGCACTTTCCCACTGGACCGCAGTGAGGAAAGTGCGCAGAATCATCACACCAGCAAAAACAGAGTCAAAACCGGGAGGTCAGAAAGCAAAAAGTCAGGGGAAACACGCCAAAAGATGCCAAGTCTAACACTGACCATATACTCTTAAGTGCATTATATCCTCGCGGTACAATGCTAACTTTGGACTGACTGCACCAAAACATGTTGTGTCAAACATCTTGGAATACTACCCCGCCGCCAGTCCTGGCGGTGGGGGTAGCATTCCACCCTTCTAGAGGGAGAGACATGTACCCACCGACCTACCCGGTAACTTCTTTACAGAGCCCTGGCATCACAAAATGCATGCCGCTGCCACAGACACGGGTCTGGCCTCCTGCTGCTGACTGAAACTCCGGCAGGGGAGGCCTGGACAATAGGTTTCCTACAGGGGGCCCCCATTCAGCTCAAGGCCAAATAATATCTTTGATAGGTGTTAGTCTTTTATAACTCCATATTCTCGTATCTGTATAACATATCATTTTTTTAAAGTTCTGGGTATGTGTTATGATTTAGGAAAAAGTGAGTCTCATAACCAGCGTGCTACCCATTGAAGCTGCGCAGCTAGAATTTTATTTTCAAAGTTAGGAACAGAAACACCTCTATCTGCTATGAAGCATTGCATCTTGGGTAGGGCCAGTTTGTGTTGTTGGTTATTTAAAAATATATCCTTGAATAACATATCTATATCAGTAAAAAAATGCTTCAGGGAGAACACTGGGATGCTTACAAATTTATAAAGAAGCCACTGGGAGTAGCACCATCGTGGCGACCTTCAACTAGGTGATATGGGTACTCTTCTCCAGAGACTCACTAATGCACAGGCGTCTGGGAGTTTGCTTACAAAATGTTCTGTAATAAATCAACTTTGTAACAGTGAGCCCTAGCACCTGACTAAATATATGTCTCGAGTCCACATCTCAGTGGTAACTTAGGGAGGGGGAGTAACGTATGCATCAGTGAGCTTCAGTAAGAGCAAACATGACTTTGTTTTATTAATTTGTAATCCAAACTCCGCCCCGAATGACTGCAATGTTCTGCCTATCTGTGTTTGCACATCTTCGAGGAATAATAGTACATCATCTGCATATAGGGAGATGGTGTGAGTTTCAGTACCTACCTGTAAATATGGGAAATGGATCATCTACTGCAATTTCACCACAAGCAGTTTCATTGCAAAGGAGAATTGAACTAGGAATAGTGGGCAATCCTTTTTGTACCTCACATTATGTGAATTTGCATGGATGCTGTCTTCTATGGTCTGACTTTTCCACAGGCTTAGTGTATAATGTCTTATCGAACCTAGCATTACAGGCCCAAATCCCATTTTCCATGATAAAGTCAACTAATCCATGTGAACCTGCAAAGAGATGCTCCCAGTCCAGCAAATTAAAAGCCTTCTCTTATTCAATTTGGTGTTACTGTGTGGTACGAGCCCTGATTAATCTGGGTGAAATTCTTGTAACACGGGCATCAGTTTATTCACTAAAACTTTACCTACAATCGTACAATCAATATTTAGTATAGAAAGTGGAGAATATGATGTTCCCTCAAGAAGATTAAGCTGTCTCTTGATCAGAAGTGCCCCATATTAGTAGGTGGTAGAGCCCGTTGTTGCTTGGCTTCCTGGTATATAACCAGTGTTTCAGCGGCTAGCAGGCTACAAAGCATAGTGCATAGGCATTTTACCTCAGTTTAAATTATTGACTGCTATTTCAATCTATTCAAGCTGGACTGGTGATTCTAAAGCTTCAATCTAAGTCTATTATAGCACAAGGAGAGGTGCATGTTCTAACTATTTATTTATCTTATGAGATTAAGGAAGATGTTGAAACCTATACAATCGATTCTGAAGTTGGCGAGCACAAGTGAGGAAATTCCACCTCCCGGCGAGATTTTTTTCTCGTTCGCGATCGTCAACATCAAGTTGGCGAGCGCGTTCTTGGAAAATCAACTTCCCGGCGAGATTTCTCAATGCAGGTGGTCAGATTTCTCATTGCGAGTGGTCGCATATGCTCGTGACCACTCGCATTGAGAAACTGTCCGCTCATGTTGAGAAAGCTGCCGCTCGAGTGAAAATCTACTCGAACGGCAGAAAGGAAGCAGCACCCACTAGCGCTGTGCATGGTGCCGTTCGTGATTATTGCACAGTGCAGACAAGCACCTGGCACTGAAAATCACCGTGAACAGCATTTATCCAACGCACTCCACTGCTTGCGGAGCTCCGCGTAGCGCGGCAGAGTTTTTTTGCACTTTGCGGAGTTCCGCATAGCAGAACTCCGTGAACTAAGCCCAGGCTTTCTCTCAATGCTGACACCAGCAGCAGCCACGAATTTTAGACACCCATGCAACGCTGCAGCGGCTGGAAAAAGGGTAGCAGAGAAATAAGTGACAGGTCCACGGGCACTTCCATTATTCTGTGTAAGCACTGAGAAGGCGCAGCCCTCCCTCTCACTACAGAAAAGCAAAAATGGTTTATTGTAATCAGGCATTCCCAGTGCCGAGGCACAGGCGAGACTTTCTCTCAACTCTAGGAAAGCAGCCAATCAATTGTTATCCCAGGGTACTGGATCTGACACATCTTTGTGTGTCAGCCTCTGTAAAGGCTTGGCCAATCAGGAAAAGTTGGGTATCCACTGGCGACAGTAGCCAACCATTCCTAAGATCATCCTGACTTCTTTCTGTGTTATTTAGCGGCTTCATTTCAGAATCGCCAAGATTCTTTCCTGGGACACCTTCCTTGCTCCTTTCTTAATGTGATATCTGAGATTCAGAACTTCTCTCAAACAGTATTGCAACTTATTGGGGGACACGTTATGTCCATTCTCAGTCAAGTGGTTCAACAGAGCAATAGTATCAGTCTTGTAAGCTTCATTAGTATTTGACGCAGCCAACAGGTCATCAATATACTGCATCAGAACAGAGTTACAGGGCATAACCAAGGACTCCAGGTTATTTTTAAGCATCTGGATGAAGATGAATGGACTCTCTGTATACCCTTGTGGTACTCTGGATCATGCCAAAACATGACTGCTGAACTCAAATGCAAAGAGGAACTGACTGTCCTCATGCAATGGTATGGAGACAAAGGCCTGACAAAGATCAGTGATGGTATACCACTCAGCCTCACATTGAATCTGAAACAAAACCACAGCAGGATTTGGTACCACAGGACAACAAGGAACTGCAATATTGTTTATCTTCTGGAGGTTCTGAACTATGTGGTGCTTAACATTAGGCTTCTGTAAGCCCATAATGGGTGAATTACATGGACTCCCATAATCTTCAAAATACCTTGTTAGATCATTGTCTCGATTACTGGAGTAATTCCAGCAATCATTTCATGGGTCAGATTATTTTGCAGGGTTCTTGGGTACTTAACATTGGGCTTTATCTGTATACGGATAGGCTCAACTCCGTTGATGAGTCCAATGTCCTTCCCTGAAAAATCCCAAGCTTCCGATCTCACTGTATCTCTGAGATCCAGGGATAACTTTTCACTGGTTATCATAAGGAACAGCTCAACTGCTGGAATTTTATTACCAAATTTAAAGGCAGCATCTTCATCATGGGTTTGGAACTCCATACCCTTTGGGGTGCAGTAAATAGTCTAATTTGGCTTGCAAAACTAATCGTGAACTAACAAACTCACAGGACTTGAATCACATTACCACAAATTGGTGATTCTCCTTGAAGTTCCCTATTTCCATAAGGACATCCTCTGTTACGGGGTTTGTCATTTGTTTATTTGCAACTTCTATAACTTGGATTCTCTTTCCTGAAAGGGGTATGTTTGGAACCTCCACTGTTCTAGCAGTAGAGCAGATATCATCAGTATCAACCAGAAGTGATACAGGGTGGCCATTTACCTGACCATCTATAAATGGACCACTCTGGTCTATCTCCAAGACTGCACCAAACATGCAATTTTTCTCCCCTCACAGGCACCGTCAGGCGGGCTTATCGTAGCCATAATTGTCAACTGTGTCAAACATGGATACAGCTGAAAAGGACTGTTGTTCTGGAAAGTATTCTGATTCATATTTGGAACTTGGTTCAAAGTGAATCTAGGGCCCATTAGCAGCATGTGGTGGCATCGTGGGTTGTGAATCTTGCATCACTGGGTCTTGGGGCAGATTGAAATTTTAGTACCTTGGGCTCGACACATTTTGTGACTGCATGGTGGTATTATTCCGAGGCTGTGCAAATCCTGAATTTTTACCCTGATTAGAAGGTTTAAGAAGACATTCTTGCTTCCAATGCCCCAACTTATTCCAATAATGACAGGGGTTTAACTTTTTCAAGGTAGCAACATCAATCTCAGTACTCGGGTCAATTGGAACACCATGACCTCTACCTTGTGGATAGAATCCACCTCCACCTTGCATCACAGTATCTCACTGCTGATACACTCCTTGCCTAGGAGGAACATTTCCTGTAGAAGACTGACTCTGACCTCCTCTCTGAGCAGCATTTATTTGCGCTACTATCAGTTTCTCTTTCAATTTCTTCTGCCTCATGTCTATTTATCATTACATTACTTTGAATATCTCAAAATATCATCAACCGATTTGTTCTGCTAACACATCAAATGCTGCTGAATCATCATGCGCTTCTCAGGCCCCAATCCTGTCACAAATCTGGACATCAAATATCCCGTATCCTTGGGCTTTAATGTCTCCATCCCACTGTACTGTTTAAATGCCTGCAACAATCTCTCATAGTATGCATGAATTGACTCAATTCTGTGCTTCCACTTTCATTCAAGGTGGCATTGAGAACCTTCAACCATTCGTCTAACTCGTGAGCGTTAAGACTATGTCACACTTCTGGGGCTTAAGGTACTGCCCTCTCTCTGGGTGTGCTACTGTGTGCGTTTAGTGGTAGCTCACAGGTAAGCGTACCTATCTCCTAAAGCAGTTTAGGAAATTACCTTAGAGGTCCACATCTTGCTAGTTCATCATTGAATATGCACATACACCACAAGGGGAACTCACATTCATTGGAATTAAAGGAACAAATTCTCCAATGTTCGAGCTTGTAGGAGCATTCTCTGGGGCTTTTAGCTTAGTAGGGACAGCACAATTGTGTGTTACATGCCCTGCACAACTACTTTTATGTATAGGAACCACAGGACCAATGGTAACCAGGATAGTGAGAGCATCTGGAGCATGAAGAGATGGGGAGGTACCAGGGGCACAACTCCCTAAATTACCTCCCATCGGGTTTTGATTCACATTCATAGGAGTGGTTCTGGTCACATTAGGGTTCACATTTACTGGTGCGGTAGCCACTCCAAAATTTCCATTCACAGTAGCTTCCCCACCTCCCATTAATTGTTTTTCATTATATGGAGGTGGGCGTTCTGACAACACATTTAGAAGACTATCGCTAGAGTCACTGTTGCTGTTTTTGCTTCTCTCATCTGGCTCTGTTGACTTGTCCCTCCTTTATTTCTTTCTCCTCTACTTCCCTTTCTCAAATTCTTCACTTCTTAGAGCAGGGTATAAATTGGCTCCCTCTATCATGTCAGTTCTCCATTTCCTCTGTTCTGCATCCCATGTTGCATCAGCATAAGTACACACTGCCTTCCTAGCTCTTCCCTGATGCCTTTCCTTCTCTCTGGTATGAGCGCACTCTCCCAAGCATTGGGCACCTCAAACTGTGCAGGTCTAGACAGCGGTTTCATCTCATATAATATCCTCCTTAGGTTTTCAATGATTCTCACATTAAATGTACCATAGTGTGGAAACGCCAGTGCACCCTCGATCTCATTGATCTTGTGTCATTGTTTAAGCCAAATACAGATATGAAGGCCTACATTTATCACCATATATTGACCTGCAGTATCTTCGGGTGTTGACTCTCACCACTCTTTAACAGATGTCATAACATCTCCCCTAATAAAATTTTGTATAACCTTAAAGCATTTCATTTTCAAGTAAAAACATCAATAATCACAAATATAATTTTGTTTCAAAGCAGTAAAGAATAGTTTTCCCACAGTTCTCATTCAAAGTCACAGACCAATAGCAGTGCAACACTCTATGATGTAGACAACCACTAACAATGCATGCAGCCGTACACCAACTAACCAATCTCAGCATGGCACACCGTGGCGTCAGTTTCACCCCTTACAGTAGTTAAACCTCCTTTACAATTTCACAAATGCTCTCTCTTCAGCAATACACATGCAAAGAAATACAAAGCAATTGCAACAAATACCTTTGTCTGCTCCACTAAAGAAATCAAAGTATTCACTCTTACAAGAAATAGTTCAGAAGCACACTGTCCTACCTACTCAGACACACACTCGAATGAAACCTCGATCTGCTGTGAATCAACCCGATTAGTACAGCTTCCCTCTGCCAAAAGGTCCACCACATCAATCAAACCTCACTTTCACACAAAAATAAATGTCCCTATCTAGATTATGCTGTCGACGGTGTCTCATGACAGGTACCACAAAACTTTAGCAGACAATTACAATACAGTGTCTTCTACACTTTTGAATATCATCCCAGGATGTTAGGCCATGTCGGACCCAATAACAACTTCAACTTCTCCACGTTATGCACCACATTCACACAACATTCAAAACATCTCTGCCAAACATCACTCAATCTCCATAAACAATGCAAGCTACCATAAGCTATTAAAATGTACAACTCTGTTAATACTGCCACCTCCGCCATCACAACTCTTTCTCAACCCCCTGAAAATCTGCAGATCCTCCAAACCAAAACATGGGCTCCAGGGCTGTGATTGGATCTGGACTATTCTAATATAGGGTATTCTAACTGTCCTCTCTCAGGACCTAATGTAAGAAAGTGCCCTCTCTTTGCATGGTTGCCCCCACTGTTTGATAGACTGCTGGTGTACTTTAAATGAGTGTGCCCTGGGTTCCTGCCAAACAGGTACCCAGGGCCTATGTTCTTTCTCTAAACTGCATTAAAACCAAAACCCAATTGGCACTCTTTGGACACAGGTCGGTCCCTTGTAAATGGTACCACAGGTACCAAGGGCACTGTGGCCAGGGAAGGCCTCTAAGGGCTGCAGCACTTATTGTGCCACCCTTAGAGGCCCTGTACCTTTACACACACACACTGCCATTGCAGGCTGCGTGTTTTGGAGCAGAACAAAGTGAAGAGTCGACATGGCACACATCCCTGTGTGCCATGCCTATAACCCACTGCCCTGGGATAGGTCAGCCACCCATCTAGCTGGGTGCACTATACCAGTGGTGAGGGTACAGGTGCATGAGCCCTGTACCCCTACAGTGTCTAAGCCAATTCTTAGACATTGTAAGTGCAGTAATGCCATTAGAAGTATATGGTGCTGGGAGTTTGTCATTACGAACTCCACAGCATCATAATAGCTTTACTAAAAACTGGGAAGTTTGGTATCAAACTTCCCAGCACATTAAACCCACACTGATGCCAGTGTGGTATTTAATGAAAAATGCACACAGAGGGCATCTTAGAGATGCCCCATGAAAAACGACCTAACACTAGTGTCCAGGCTGAGTGGCTGCTCGCCAGCTGCCACCACCAGACATGTTTCTGGACCCCTGGGTCGAGAGCCAGCTGCTCTCGGGGGTCGGAAACAATGCACATCCTGGGACAAGGTGCCAAGCCTCCTCCCCCAGGATGGGCGGGGTCCACAAAGGGGAAACATCAAAGGCTTGCTGCCTTTGTGAGCTTCCCCATGCATTTTTTGCTGCTTCCAGCAACTGGCCCCCACTGGTTCTGACCCCCACTTTGGGCAGGATAATCGACGGGAAAACCAAGTGAGGAAGGGCGTGTTCCCACCTTTGCCAACCCCACCCCTCAGGTGGGGGAGGCAAGGTGAAGCACAACTCTCAGTCTCTGCCATCTTGCAGATGGGGGACCCAGCCAAACAGAGTGAGACATATGCCCCCTCCCACTAGAAGGTGGCTTAATAGGAGGTGTACTCACCCCAAGGAAGGGACCCATTATTCCCAACGTTTACTTACCTGTAACTCCACTAAATCTAGTATTTAGGGGCACCCCTGAACCTTGCCTCCTCAGACAAGAACCAGCCAGGAAGAAAAGAAGAAGAAGGACCGAAGAAGCCATGCTGAAGCTAAGAAGAGGAGGACGCCCACTGAATTGGCCCCAGCCCTACCAACCTGCCCCCACCTCGAACCTGCAACAGCGAAATTCCGGTGTGTCCTGCAGCCAGAAGCCTCAAGAACCTGAAGGACCTGCCCTGCCTTCCAAGCCAAAGATTTTGTCTCCCGTGAGCACCGGATTTGATCACCCAGAGACTCAGGCCCCAGCCAAAACCATGAGTCTGCACCACTCTATACCCGACGCCCACGGCCCGAGTTCGAGTGGTCCCACACCACGAAGAGGTCTCCCTGGCGATCCTGACCTGAGATCTGGTGATCTATGACCTGCCTTGAATCTCCAAGCGAAGCCTGCAGCCTCTTTCTGGAGGATCCCCCCAACCGCAACCGGAGTTGATAAGAAAACCCGACACCTAAAGACACCCCTTCACCCGACGTCCCACTGCCTTGAGTGGCCCAACTGACGGTGTCCCAGCATCCCCAGGCATCCCAACTTACCTCTCCAACTGGTGGTCACCTCCAGAAGATCTTCGTCCTCGAGCCTGCAGTCTTTGTTGCAACTGGAGAATCCCCATTGAAATCAACAGGGCACCCGACACCAAAACAGCACCCTGCACCCAGCCACCCCTGCACCGTTACGGGTGTACTTTGGGTGCTAACTCAGATCCCCCTTTGCCCTGAGCCTAACACCAGGAACTTTGCTCTCACAACCTTGTGGCCTGCTCGTGAGCAGCCACCAACCGGAGGCCCCTTACCCCGCATTGGATAACATTGGGCCTCAGCATTCTGCACCCGGCCGCCCTAGTTCTGCTGAGGGTGTTTCAAGAGTGCATCCTTGACTCTGGGGGAACCCTGGTTCTAACCCTAAAATACCAACTCCCCAAATAACTACTTACCTGTAAACCGATAACTCAATTTCCTTTGCATTGACTGCTTTTATTGAAAATTGTTTGTGTGGCGTTGATTTTGTATGAGAACTTGAAAAACTGCAAATAACTAAAAACTGCTTTACTTACCTTTTCTCTAGGAAATGTCCCAGTGTGATATCTAGGCATATCACACTGAGTAGAAAAAGTAATCCATAAAGTAATCTGCAAAGTAATCAAAAGTAATCTAACAGTCATTTCCACTGTATTGAAAAGATTTACAAACCTATAACAAAGACATTTTCATTCAGCTTGCTTGTATTGTTCAACCTGCCTTGAAAAGTACCATTTACACATACCTGTGCCAGGCTTGCTTGGTTCTAGAAAATAAATACAACTAAATAATATTTTTATACAAATTAAATTGGTCTGAGTTCAGTCTTTGAGTGTGTGACATCATTTACTGATTGAGTGTGTACAACAAATGCTTAACGCTACCCTCTGATAAAGCCTTACAGCTCGCCCACACTACCACAAATAGAGAGTAAGGTGCTATCTACTTTCACCTCTGCCTACCTTTGGGGTTCCACTGGACTCTGTGCACACTGTACCTCATTTTGGTATAGTATATACAGAGCCAGCTTCCTACACCTAACCATACTCTTTTTGCTACCAGCTGCCATAGCACTGAGACGACTATCCAAATTTCACTGCGATAGACTTTTGTAGATGCTGGAGAATTAAAGAGGAGTTAAAATCATCCAATAGTTCAATTTACAGTGCAGCCCATTTGGCTACACAGTGAGGACCAAAAGTTGATGGAGTGGGGGTAAGTATATGTATATTACAAATTCAAAGCCAGACAAATGTATACAAGTCCTAGAAATACGTTGTAAAAATACAGAATCACTACTAGCAGTCCAAATGGTCTAACAATCTGTAATCTCAAAAGCATGAAGCATATGAGGAATTCAGTAATAACAATGCAGCAGAAAACGAGAAACAAAATCTGGTGGTCAGTATGGTTTTCAGTCCTCTTGCCTATACATGAGTAAATTTAAGTTACCAATACTAAGACTGAACCAAGCAGCATTAAATGAAAAACCTTAATTAGATTTGATAAGCAGGAAGGTGTCAGCATTGTAGAGACTTCTGTAGAAGATCTCCAAAATCAGCAATGTTTTATAGCATAAAGCCACACAACAGAAATATTGCAAAGAGGTCTGTACCCCTCAAAGTCTGAATGAATCTGCCTAAAGCTAAAGTGTGACCACCAATTAAAACTCCACAGAACATTCAAGAATCCCACATTATGTGTCCCAGTACTTTTCTACCTTCTCATTGTATAACATGGCAACTGTATTTGATACTCCCATCTTCTGGTACGCACATCAGAACGTCCTTGGATTTCTCCTGTCTCCAGATACAACAGAGATAAGGGTCCTCCCTTTGTTCGTTAGCCACTCACATCTTTGCCAAGAGTTCTCCTCCCGAGCCTCACTATCTCTCATACACAATGTGCCTTTTACTAGCTATGGGATTATATGAACGCACCTGCAAGGAGAAGAAAACATTGCAGCCTGAGCAAACTTTCACGGTGAAGGTTAAACATAAGAATCCAAATGCTTAAGGCCTTTGGTCAAGTTAATGCGGCAAACATTTTAGTACACATTTAAATGCACAGCTATGAATACATATACAGTTATAAAATACATGCAGAATACTATTCAAATCAATATATGATTATATAGGTGTTAACAAAATTACTCAAACCACACAAATACAGTTATAGATGAGAACTGAAAATTTGTGACAGCATAAGGAAAACATTGGGATGCACAATCATGAAAATATCTGGATTATACAGTAGATACACCTTCAGTATTTCAGTCAAGGTCACCACTTTTCATTAATGAAATTAATGCACACAAATAAATGATACTACATGCAGGTATATATGGCATAGTCAAGACATGAAAGGGTGGAGCCATAATTACACTGCTCCAGTTGTGAGCTCTGGGGATTGGTTACCACCTTTGGTTTTGAATAACATGGTGATTATGGGTGACACAATGACGTTGTTCAGCAAGCTATGCTCTCTTACCATGCTGTTCAAATCGATCGTGTTGCCTTTTAACATTGCAGCCTAACTTATTTTTTGCCAAACACCATCAATTGCAAGTGAAGTAAGCTTTGTGCCTTTTGGGATTTTATTAATTTTTATTATAATGTTTTGACTTCTCACAGCACTTATACAATTGACTTTCTCCTTTTTGCCTCCATTTGCCCCTACTTTTGGTCTGTAATCAAGGTTGTATAGAGGCTCATCCTACTTGCCCTGATAAAGGTCCCGTTTCTAATGAAATTCTGTGTCGAAAAGCCAACGCCTCTGAGCTTAGGTATGGTCTAAAAATGGACTTTATCAATTGGACGAGTTACTTACTAGACCTATGCCCTGGCCAAGGTTCTCCTCTCCAATTTGTTTATGTTATTCATCTTTTATAGTCACTACTATCACAAGTCACGTGCACTGCCCTGCTTTTATCAATTTCGAGCCCCTTATTTACCTACTCAATGTTTGTCAGCCTTATAAATATTTCATTTAAAACTCCTTGTCTTAATTATAGCTGTGACTTCTGATATGGGTATAATTAATTCTTTTGAAATCGGATTTATGAATAAAATAAAATCTGAATGAACCCATAAGAAGCGCTGTTTTTGTTACTGGATCCGATCTGACAGAGCCTGAAGGTCTCAAAGGAGTGAATGAAAGGCCCTATTTGCATAAGCTCTGGCACGGATGCGATCACGCATTGTTATCCCAATCCCACCATCAGAGAATACACTCTGAAAACGGAAAGGATTTCCTCTTCAAAATTTTGTAAAGGAGAGAGGCAAGGAATTCCAAAGGCCGGCGCGATCACCTTAAATGAGCGCCCTCCGGCTCTGGATCTGCGAAACCGGGGGAGGAGATCAGCCGAGCGTGGGCACGCGTCGGGATGGAAGAGAGGCATAGATCGCTAGACAAACTAATAATTTAACTTAATTTATGAACATTATGGATGCGTAAAAATATCCCTCCATGTTTAAAGAAAACAAAAATAAAAAGCTATTGGCCTTGCTTCGTTGTATGAGATGAAAGCTACTGGAGTGTTTTTCATTTTCTTTGGGACGGGTATAAAATGCCTACGGATGATTCCAATTTAACTCAAAGTAAGATCTGGGACGAGCAGAACTTGCAAGGATGTTATGATTTCCATGATGAACCCCTTTGCCTTCCCTTTCAGCTGCAAGGCACAGTATTCCGGTTGGACTGATTCTTAATGTCAAACATATTTGAATGAAACAAGGGCGGGAGATGATTGAACCGCAGCAACCGATGTATAATGTGGGTCGGCCCAAAGCCCTTTCTATTTATGTTACTTCATATTCAAATGAGCTACACCACCAGTTAGTTGTCTTCAGTTTGAGCTAAAACATGTTCTGCAAGAGAGTGTTGTAGTGTCTACTTCCAGTAGGGTCTTCTCCGTGGGCTGTCTCCCGGGACATCGGTCCGGCTGGTGGCTCTCTGGGTGTGCTCCTCCGGTGGTGGTACGAGTTTTCTGCTCCTTTCCTCCTGCACGCCTGTGGTGGTCGTTTGCCCTGTGGCGCTGTGCCACTGTTCCTTCTCTCTCCGCGGAGTGGCATCATGTCACTCTCTTCTCTCTCATTCGACCAGGATCTCTCTTGGAGGTGGCGTCCTGCACGTGTCTCATGTTGGTGTCACGTGGACCTCGCTGGATGCCCAGACGGTCTCACCTTTCTTGTGAGCCTTTCTCAGATTTGTCCTGTCAGTAGGACTTGTACTTCCTCTTGGGAACTTTCATTGGACGGTCTCATCTTTCCTGTTGACCCGTCTCAGATCTGTCCTGTCAGTAGGACTTGTACTTCCCCTTGGGAACTTTCATTGGACGGTCTCATCTTTCCTGTGGACTTGTCTCAGATCCGTCCTGTCAGTAGGACTTGAACTTCCTCTTGGGAACTTTCATTGGACGGTCTCATCTTTCCTGTGGACCCGTCTCAGATCTGTCCTGTCAGTAGGACTTGTACTTCCTCTTGGGAACTTTCATTGGACGGTCTCATCTTTCCTGTGGACCCATCTCAGATCTGTCCTGTCAGTAGGAATTGTACTTCCTCTTGGGAATTTTCATTGGCACCATCCTTTGTTCGGGGATACCGCAGTGGTTCTCCTTGATGCCTTCTGCATCCTCCTTCTCTTCGAGGAGGTCTTGCTCTCCTGGGCGCTTGCCCATGCAGTCAAGCTTCTGGGTGCGTCTGTCGTGCACCTCGGACTTGGCGTTCTTCTGCCCTCTTTGGGGTAATCGTGATTCTGGTGGTCTGTCCAACCACATCTTCGACCTCTTTCTGGTCGCTTCTGTTTGATGCACTTCCGACTGCGCCCGTCGTTTTCTCCACTGGATGCGCTTACTGCGCATTCTGTTCAGTCTTCTGTTCCTGAGACTGTAGCAGCTATTCCTGTGCTGCTGCGCACTTGCTTGGTGCTGTGTTCTCCTTTCAACATCTACACCGGGATCAGCTTCTTCTTTCGCAGTCTCGGCATGGCCTGGCAGTCTTGGCTGTGTGATGACGAGTTTGCCATCCCTTTCTTCCCGGTTCTTTGCATTGCTTGCGTGATTCCAGTACGTTCAGAGCTCCTTCACTGTGGTTTTCTTACTCGCAGCACTCTTCTTGTCATGTGGTGGGGAGGTGGGTGCCTCACCACTGGCACCTGTCACAGGCTACGACTGACAGTCCGCTTTGCTTTCAGGCATGTGCTTTTAAACAGTCCTTTACCATCTGTGAGTGTGTTACTGCACAACGGCCACTAGATGGCAGTGTTGCTTCTCCTTTCCAATAGCCTCAGCAGTTTCTCCAACTGCTCCGTGCCTCGTCACCTCCCGATTTCAGGCAGACTGTGCACCAGGTTCATCCAGGCCTACCCCCGGGCTCCTGACAGTCTCGCACTCGCCCCCTCCTGAGCAGGGCCCTTCCAGGCAGCGGGACTGTTCTCCCCAAAATAGTAAGTGATTTAAAAAAAAAAATTTTGATGTGTGTGTGCACCTCCGATGAGTGCAGCTGCACTTGGTCACGTGCCTGGCAGCCTCCGTGCGCTTTGACTCTTGTCAGTGAAGTGCGCCGGTGAAATTGTTCCTGCAGCACTCCTTGGGCCTCAGCAGCTCTACTCACGCTGCGAGCCACACTTCCCTGCCTCTTCACTCTCGCGGCCGCTGCTGCCTTGCAGTCTCATTGTTCCGGCCATGTTAGGACCGCGCAGCAGGCTGGCATGGCATACTCTCTTGTGCTTGCCGGTCACGCGCTCACTCTTTTCGCAGGTTGGGGCACTGTCACCTCCGGCTGCTCTCCTGCATGCATGCTGCCGGAGACTCACTCTCATCGGCCAGGCGCAGCCACGTTCACGGCCGGCCTCTTCCCAGGACTCCGATGGTCGGCCGGACCTCCCCGGGGGCCTCCGTCTTCACTACGGTGAGTGTCCTGTTCTTCCGTTTATTCCAATTGGGAGCCGGGCCTCACATTCACGGCCGCACACGCTGTATTGCCCGCAGCCTCTTTCACTCACTGCGCTGGGGGGCTAGCGCGGGCGCCGGGGACCGCTGGCTCTCTTCTTGGCGGAGTAAGGGCACCGCTTCTCATCCTCGCGGTGAGTGGTTAGCTACTCCACTCTCTGTCCTCCCGCATTAGGCACACCTTCTCTCACTGATGCGGGGTGGGCTCCTGCGAACCTCCGGCCAGAGGTCACTCTTCTTCGCGCCACGGCCCCCACGACCCCTTCACTTCTATGGGCTCACCTCCTGCCCGGCGTGTCATCACGACCGATGCGGGTGGGCTCCGCTCGGCTCGGCTCACTTATCAGTCCAGCTTCAGTAGGCAGGTGACAGGGGCATGCCACCGGCTCCAGGACTCGCCGCGTGGGCTCTCTTCCTTCGTGTGCCGCCGTGCGCTAGCGGGCACACCAGGTGCGGGGTGGGCTCCAGATCACCTTCTCTTCACCCCAGGGCTCTTCACAGGACCCGCGGGCCTTCCGCTCATCCCACCTTCGTCGCCAGTGTAATGTTGGGCCTCAGGCCCACATGGAGATGATTGACTGACACAGACACTCAGTAGTCTGGTGCAATAACTGGCCTCGGGCACGTGCACCCGGCCCCTTTTATTGACAGGGTCACCTGACTGGTGACGCCTGTGGTGGGTGGGTGTAAAGTGTGTTACATTTGTGGGCAGAACACTAGAACGTGTCTAGCTAGACACTACAAGTGTATTTTTACAGAAACAGGCATACGAGAATTAAAATGAGAAACGTGCACTTCCACAAAACAGCATTTGTTTTCTGCTATAAATGGTTGGGGCCCGTGCAGGTCACGAGGGTGGCTTCAATATGGCAATTGACTTCTTTGACTCGGTGAACTACACGTGCTAGGCAATCAGCCAGAGCAATGGCATGTTCTAGGGGATGCACATTTGTGGCCTGAATGGCCTGTGGAGGCAGGCCTGCACCATTGAAAAACAGTGCACTTATTAGCCTGGGTTCACCATTCATCTTCAAGAAACGATTACGTCTCGCTGCACAATATGTGGTGTTTAGCATGGAGGGCTGCAGTATTGATCCTTATATGTTTTGAAACCTGGTATCATCAAGTAGAGAGGGAGAAAGGATTCTTCGAGGTGTATCGGGCAGGATTGGAGATTTCAGATGGAATTTTTTTTCGGCGACCAGAGGAATATAAAATATTTATTAGATATCAATTCTGATCCAGAATTAAGATATGCTACTCCTGGGGAAAAATGTAGGTGAACTATTAAAAGAAAAGGCATTTATATGTATGGGAAACATTTACGGCCTGATTTAGATCTCAGAGGAAGGGTTACTCTGTCACGATGCTGACGGATATCCCGGCCCCGAAATACAAATTCCATTATATTCTATGGGATTTATATCCCGCTTTATATGCCGCTCGTTGAATGAGGGGCCCTGAGGTATGGCCAGTGGCGGAACGCAAAATGATGTGGCCCCTTCAGAATTTGATGTGGGCCCTGAGTCTCCAATATCCCACAGATATTCATAGACGGCACCCCGCCTCTCGAAAGGGTTTGGGGCCTGGAGGGTTGGAGGTCCCCTGTGCTGCTGGGGCCTGCATTACAACTCTATAGATTTCTCTCACCACATAATACATGCTTATAATATCATGGCACATTTAAATATGTCCATTACATTAGTGCAAGGAAGCATGCATGCGTATTATAATGTGTCAGTTTGTTCAAATATTTTTTCAAGAGAAAACGCCTCTTAACGCACTCCTATTTCACTTATTTTGTCTATGCTCTTCCTTGCATCGTTGCATTGTCTGCCTCTCCCCCCGTTCTGCTCCTCACATATCTCTGTACTGTCTCTCCACTACCTTGCAGTTGCCCTCTCTCTCATCTCACTCATTTTCCCCACTCTTTCTTTATTCATCTCTCCTGCCTCATTTTATATTCTCTCTCTCTCTCTCTCTCTCTCTCTCTTTCTCTCTTTCTCCCCCACCCTCCCATTTTCTCTTTCACCTGTCACTGCGCTCTCAACCATGTCTCTGTGTTGTCCTCTTCTGTTCCCCTGCACTTTCTCCCCTTCTAGGCCCATTGTCCCTAATCTCCTGCCCCCTGTCTACCACTAATTGCCTCTACTAGACATCTCTAAGCCTGGCTGGGCACAGTCACAATGACAGGCACTGACGAGCCTTTTCGTTGGCCCATAACCCCGCACTTGCCCCGGTGGAGGCTGTGGGCGCCCGTGATACGCCCCCGGGTATGGCCCAATGAAAAGGCTAGAAGGCATTCTACAGGGGATGGACCAAGTAAGGCACTGACCTATCCGATTAACAATAAGACTGTACACAAAAAGGTTGACGTCATCACTAACATTTTGGGAAGATGAATATAATGCAAAAGCAATTGTTCTCTACATTATCATTAAACAATATACCTCCATACCAGCACGATTTTTAAAAATGAGATGGGGACTTCTCTTGGTCAGATGTGCTTCAACCTGTACACAGTGGATCCACAAACTAAAGGATTCCCCTATTGAGCTAAAGGATGTTATGGCAGCTATTGAGCCTCTTAATTCCCAAAAGTCACTAGGTTCAAATGGTTTTCCGTGCCATTTTTATAAACATTCTGCATCTCTGCTAAACCCTCGATATTTGGCAGCGTTTAAGAAGGAGTTAAATATGAGGACACTTCCAACCCGAATAAGGCAGGTGCAAATATGGACCACTGACAATTCAACACATGATGTCCGCTCTCATTATTCACAATTGACTGCATAGATTGGCTCCAACATATCTGTATTAAGCCATCAGTATCAGGCAAGGGTAATTTGTATCAGATCTGCAGGCTGTATTCTGAGAAATATACAAAATATTATGTTTCCAAATAATTATTCCATCATTCTCGGTTGTATTCGGGTTTATGAAACAAATGGTAATTTGCCTGTACCTAGTTGACTGCCTTTTGCTAGGCAACCAACGTCCATGTGTGGACTATTCAGATCATGTACTGGTATGCAGGGCATGCCTGGGGACTGCCCTGTCTCGTCTGCAAGGACTCTAAAGACCACTTACTTCACTTACAATAAATCAGCTTATTCCTGTTAATTAAGCAAGTATGCCATATGCCTCATTCTTCTTCCTTGCTTAAGTACAGCAACCTGTGTCGGGATAAAGCACCAATCTGGTTGAATGACTGAATGCGATTTGTAGAGCTCTCATCTGCCAGTGCGTGCAGCTGCCCGGAAGAGATTTAGAACATCTGAACCTTTGGTTAAAAAAGCCAGGTTTTTAGCTTTTTCTTAAAGGCAACTAAAGAGAAAATGCTTTTGAAAGCTTTTTTTATTGAGTTTTTTAGATGTCGGCATATAGGCTTCGATCGAACAGAGAGCCGTTGTATCAAACAATGTTGATTGCTAATATCAAATGAAAAAAACACACGCAGAACACAGAACAAAAGAGAAAATAAAGATACAATAAAAAATGAGACAATTAACCCTGGGCGAAGTGCTACGCTACGCTCGCGTAGTTTGCGAAGCTTGCGCTACTTCGCACAATGCGAATTGCACGTAGCACAGTGCGAACACGCGTAGCGTAGCGTAGTGCCGCGGTCATTTTTTGCTTGCTCGCGGTCCTCAACGTCAAGTTGGCGACCGCGAGCAAGCAAAATGACATCCCGGCGAGACTTTTTCCTCGTTCGCGATCAGCAACATCAAGTTGCCGATCGCGAGCGTGGAAAATAAACCTCCCGGCGAGATTCTCAACGCGGGGAGGTCAGGTTTCTCATTGCGAGTGGTCGCGTATGCTCGCGACCGCTCGCGATGAGAAACTACCAGTCCGCGTTGAGAAAGCTGCCGCTCGAGTAAAAATCTACTCGAGCAGCAGTAAAAGACAGCTCGCACTGTGCAAGTTGCCGTTTTCAATGATTGCACAGTGCGGACAAGCATCCGGCACTGTGCAATCATTGCGAACAGTGCGCGAACTGCACTTTGCGTAGCTTCGCGAAGCATTACTTCGCGAACTACGCCCACCCTTAGAGACAATACAATTAAGGAGCATGTAGAATCACAGTTGTAAATTTGCATGGTGCACATTTTGAAGGTTTCGAGAGCAGAGCATCTAGAGGTAGGTGGGTTATCCTAGAGTTTGGAGGCTCGATACAAATCAAAACACTCAGGTGTGGGACAAGTATAAACTGTGGTGAGTCAATAAGAACATTCTCAAAGAAGGGGATGGGAAGGTGACAGAAGTATGTGTCAGAAAATGCAGCAATTTCGGGATTATTGAATCTTCCATCCATGTATAGGGGACTTTACTCTCAACAGTGGGTGTTAGTGATCTGTTTAGGGGCCGGTGGTTGTGGCTGGGGGACACTGGCACTCATTTTTGTGGACCCGCACTTTTTTTCCCTCATCAGACGTTTTCCCGAGAGCAAGAGAGGGAAAAACACACAAAGAGGAAGGAAGGGAAAAGAGAAAGTTGGAAAAACCACCAAATAGGGAGAAAGCAGGATATGCAGGAGTAAGATAGAGGGGGACAGTGTGTCTGGAAGGGGATTAAAGAGGCCTGGAGTGGATTGAAGACCACCAACCAAGCCTTAGTATTTGGTGCACTAACATTTAATAGCGCTGGCTGCTGGGTTCTGAGAAGAGCTTTGGACACCAACACTCATTCTTTTACAAATTAAGCACTGGATAGAAGATTCAATAGATATACTTTTGGGATACAGCTTACTGTACGTTATGTATGGTCTATTAAACTTGATCCCATAAGGGACGAATTTTAGTACATGACCAGAAATGTGTTAATGGTTCACTGTATCTGATTTGTTTCTGGGACAGATCTCTGGAACAAACTGGAATATCTGATTCAGGCAATGGGGTGTCAAATAACTGTGACTGGTATATTATACTGCATCAATTTAAATAGTGTGATGCATGTCATTGTTGTGGGGTAAGCTCAGGGGCATAACATAGGCCACTGAAGCCCCGGTGGTGCTGTGCCCCCAAATCTTTCTGGGGCCCCAAACCCTACAGGGGGCCCCCATTCACCTCAAGGCCAAATAATATCTTTGATAGGTGTTAGTCTTTCATAACTCCATATTCTCATATCTGTATAACATGCCATTTTTTTTTAAGTTCTGGGTACGTGTTATGATTTAGGAAAAATGAGTCTCATAACCAACGTGCTACCCATTGAAGCTGCGCAGCTAGAATTTAATTTTCAAAGTTAGGAACAGAAACACCTCTATCTGCTATGAAGCATTGCATCTCGGGTAGGGCCAGTTTGTGTTGTTGGTTATTTAAAAATACATCCTTGAATAACATATCTATATCAGTAAAAAAAATGCTTCAGGGAGAACACTGGGTTGCTTACAAATATATAAAGAAGCCACTGGGAGTAGCACCATTGTGGCGACCTTCAACTAGGTGATATGGGTACTCTTCTCCAGAGACTCACTAATGCACAGGCGTCTGGGAGTTTGCTTACAAAATGTTCTGTAATAAATCAACTTTGTAACAGTGAGCCCTAGCACCTGACTAAATATATGTCTCGAGTCCACATCTCAGTGGTAACTTAGGGAGGGGGAGTAACATATGCATCAGTGAGCTTCAGTAAGAGCAAACATGACTTTGTTTTATTAATTTGTAATCCAAACCCCGCCCCGAATGACTGCAATGTTCTGCCTATCTGTGTTTGCACATCGAGGTATAATAGTACATCATCTGCATATAGGGAGATGGTGTGAGTTTCAGTACCTACCTGTAAATATGGGGAATGGATCATCTACTGCAATTTCACCACAAGCAGTTTCATTGCCAAGGAGAATTGAACTAGGAATAGTGGGCAATCCTTTTCTGTACCTCACATTATGTGAATTTGCATGGATGCTGTCTTCTATGGTCTGACTTTTCCACAGGCTTAGTGTATAATGTCTTATCGAACCTAGCATTACAGGCCCAAATCCCATTTTCCATGATAAAGTCAACTAATCCATGTGAACCTGCAAAGAGATGCTCCCAGTCCAGCAAATTAAAAGCCTTCTCTTATTCAATTTGGTGTTACTGTGTGGTACGAGCCCTGATTAATCTGGGTGAAATTCTTGTAACACGGGCATCAGTTTATTCACTAAAACTTTACCTACAATCGTACAATCAATATTTAGTATTGAAAGTGGAGGATATGATGTTCCCTCAAGAAGATTAAGCTGTCTCTTGATCAGAAGTGCCCCATATTAGTAGGTGGTAGATCCCGTTGTTGCTTGGCTTCCTGGTATATAACCAGTGTTTCAGCGGCTAGCAGGCTACAAAACATAGTGCATAGGCAGTTTACCTCGGGTTAAATTATTGACTGCTATTTCAATCTATTCAAGCTGGACTGGTGATTCTAAAGCTTCAATCTGAGTCTATTATAGCACAAGGAGAGGTGCATGTTCTAACTATTTATTTATCTTATGAGATTAAGGAAGATGTTGAAACCTATACAATCGATTCTGAAAGGTATGGTCTGCCTCATTCAGTGCATGTTTGGGAGTAAAATATCTTTTCATTTTGTGTCTTAAGTGCCATAATTTATCAATACAGAATTTCATTTTTAAGGTCCATGTTAAAAGTCTTCCTGTTTTATTTGCCACACTGTGTTATAAATTCTTCATAGTCATGTAAGGGGAGGAGTATTGTTACCTCATTATACGCCTCCTAGTATGACACAGATGTAGTCACAGCAGCCTCCTTTCAATTTTGTGGTAATTCTAGTTGCCTGAACTCTTTTTCTGGTCTGATTGGATTTCCATTTTATAGTGGTTCTCACCTCAAAGAAATTACATGGCCCTATCAGGTAAGATTTAAAAGTGTCTCATTCAATCCTAGTATCACTTGCTGTGCCGCCATTTATTCTGAAAGTATTATACAATGTGTGTCCTAAGGGTTTTGCAGAAAGGAGCATTGAGGAGAGACTTGGGCTGTAACCTCCAGATATGAATATGGGTATCATATGCTCCCCAGTGTAAATGCATCATCACTAGGTTATGGTCCGAAGTTGTGCGATCTAAATGTTCGGCATGTTGTGTTGCTCCCTGTAGATGTTCAGAGTGAATTATTATATCTAGACTTGAAATGGAAGAAAAGTGAGCATATTCCTTTTTAAGTGGATGCAATTCCCTCCACTTATCTGGGAGTCTCCAGACTCGCAGCCCGCCCTAAAGCTATCTGCTGTTTTGGAGACCTGGCTGCCCAGCACTGGGGAGCCAGATCTATCATGTGTTTCATCTTGATAACAATTCGAAATTCCACACCATATGATTGAAAGTTGAGTTAAATCAGTTAATTGAAGTGATAGGCTATTAGGAAAGTCTAGCTGCAAAGTTGTGGGGGCATATATATTGCCACCAATAGGGATGTGACATTTAATTTCCATTCACTATTATGTATCTGCCCTCCAGGTCAATCAAAGGGTATAACGGGCTGAATCCATATTAAGGTATCTGATATAAGAGGAGTAGATGATAAAAATGTTGGCCCCTCCACCTCTTCCCAACCCTAGCACCCCCAGCAACAGTTAAATGCATCTCCTGCAGACATTCAATATCAGCATCACATAAACTCATATTTATATAGATACTGTGTCTTTTTGAAGTGTTCCCCAGCCCCCTTATGTTCCACATCATAAACCTGCATATAACCTTGACCTTTACAGGGATCAAAGTAATCCACTAGGGAAGTGGAATAACAAATAGGGCTATGGTGGTGTGTGAGAATGAGTGCATCTCGTATCCCTATAAAGTGGCTATCATAAGTTATATTTCTGTGCAGGAGAACCTTAAGAGGCTCTATCGTCTAACAGTTGTTGATTACCTGTTTCCATTTTTTAATGCTAAACTATAGGAGCTCAATAATTTTGCTAAATAGTTAGCATTTTCATATATATGATATGGATACATTGCAGTCCAGTTAACTCATATCAAAGAGGTGGGTGCAAGAGGTTTTTGTATTTTTTATTATCAGTTATAGTAGTTTATGCCAGCAGGTTAATACTCAGAGGAGGCTTGAGGTCCCATCATCTTCTCCATAGCCAACAGGTGATCTCAGAAGGCCTGTTGTGGAGTACATTATCAACTGGATCATTTTGTTCCATGACAATCTCCTCTTCAGTGTCTCCTTTTACTTAGCAACTTACTTGTTTAGCTGTTGATTTGTTTGTTTATTTTGTTGTTTTCTGTCACTTTGGATCTTCTGAATCTTTGTCTTTTATGCTAGGGTATTGAGAAATTATGTTCTCTGGGCTACCTGTCAGCTAAATCTCTGGATCTTGCCAGAACCATAAAAAAGTAGTGGTCCTTTCCGTCAACCACCTTCAACTTGGCATGGAAATTTACATGAAGTTTCAGTTTAAGGAACACAGAACCAGTTTGATTTCATGGGGTTTATTGTGTGTTGCTAATTTATTGCTCTGTTGTGTGTGTTGTGTGGGAGTAAAAGATGTAACTATTTTGCAGCATATGAACCATTTTTACAGGCAAATCAAAAATGACAGTTTTGAGCCCTATAATTGAAAAGAGCAGGAAGAAACTTAGTGGGCTTGTTCGACAGAGAAAAAAAATATTAGTCAACTGGGAAGCAAACCAGTCCTCAAGAAGGACTTCCATGGAAGGGCCCTCAATTCTTTCAGGAAGGCCAATGATCCTGATATTTTTTCTCCTTGACTGTCCCTCCAAATCTTCTGCTCTATATTCCAGAAAGCATATAGGCTCAACCATGTTTTTCAGTTTTTGGACTACTAGAATTTCTACAGGCATGCTCAAGGGGTTTACAAAGATGCATTCAGGGTCGGACTGGGACAGAAAATAGGCCTAGAGGCCAAAATAAAATTGCCCCATTACTGGATAAGATAGCTAAAAAATTGAACCATATTTGTACATTGGGGCAATTTTGAACATGTGAAGACACGGTGTATAATTGTTTTGCAAAGTATTTAAGACTGCATAGAGTTTGAGCTTGCTGCAGGCAATGTTTTTTTAATATTAGGGAAATCAACAGTAAAAAATTGGCTCACCAGACCCTAAAACAGTCCTCAAAGGATCGGCCGAAATATGGACATGTCAGACCAGCCCATCGGGCACTGCCTGATTGCCGTATAGGTCAGTCATACCCTGAATGCTTCACATCTTGTAATTCATGTAAAAACCAAGGAGTAGAAGGGGCTTTCCTGGTGGGGTGATGAAGTTTCAAAGTCAAAATAATGTCTAGGGCAGAGGATATCCAGAGATTGAAATTTTTTTAAGTTTCCAAAATGATGTTGGTGAAGGTAGGAGTGGCCACTGCAAAAACATCTGAGAAGTTTCCCTGACTAAATTTAGACCAAAGAGCAGGAAGCCAAGGGAGTGGACGTTGTCATAGTGTAGTATTGAGATTAATAAAAATGGTTAAGCAGCATTTACAAAGCAGTCTAAACCACGATGTATCTTTACAATGTAGTCTTAACCACGCTTTTGTCTTTACCACACAGGTTTTTACACCTACTATGTCTTTACCACTAGTGTCATTACCAGGCATGAGTTTACAACTGTTTTTGGGTCTAGATATTTAGCACGAATTTGTCATTACTACCCATGTTTTTACCACTAGTTTTATTACTGCTTATTTGTTTTACAACTAGTGTCATTACCACACATGTTTTACTAATAGTGTCACTACTACTTATGTGTTTTACCACTAGTGTCATTACCACAAATAAGTTTGCCATATATTAATATGTAAGTATATGGGTAAGTATATCAGTAAGTAAATGTTATAGGTATTTGGTGAAAATTAATTTTATAATTATTTTTTATAATTTGTTTTAATGACAATAAGTTTTGGGAACAGGATGCAAGGGATAAAGGGGTATTGGCTGGGGAAGTGTAATAATGCATAGGTATTGATTTATATATAATTTCATTTATAATATGTTTTAGAGACAGGATGTGAGGGATATTGGGGTATTGAGTGGAAAAGTGTATTAATACTCATGCACTATTGTAATACTTTAGTATTAATATTTGTGAATTTTACTTGTTTTAAATTAATGATAATGTTAATTTTTAAAATATTCAATAGCATTGCAAAATTAGTATTTAGGGATGGGATGCAAGGGATATAGTGGTATTGGGTGGGGAAGTGTATTAATACTTAGGTATTATTTTAATACTTTAGTATCAATATTTATGAATTGTAATTGATATAAATTAATACTTAATTTAAGTTGGAAAATATTTTATAAAATTGTTAAATTATAATTTAGGGACGGGATGCAAGGGATAAAGGGGCACTGGGAGGGGAAGTGTATTAATACTCAGGGATTAATTTTAATGCATTAGTATTAATATTTATGAATTCGAATCATTTAAAATTAATGATAAAGTTAATTTTTTTAATATTTAATAACATTGCAAAACTAGTGTTTAGGGACGGGATACAAGGCATATAGGAGTATTCGGTGGGAAATTCTATTAATACTCAGTTATCATTTTTTTGTACTTTGATATTAATATATATAGTGCCACAAGACCGCCGCAACCACCAGGATCTGGGATCCTGATGTGGTGGTGGTGGGAAAGAAGTGGTCTTTGTGGGCGGTGGTGGGGAAAGCGGCGATTTCTGATGGCTGTGGTCAGGAAAGCGGTAGTCTCTGGCGAAGGTGCCCATGCCGGCACAACCATGCAGATTACGACCTGCCTTAGCACCAAACTTTAAAAAAAATGTGCATCACACAGTAGAGGGTATATGTAAAAAAACGTGGCTATGTGGTGGTAACTTGCCTCTTGATTTTGTAACTTCTCCTGGAGCCCTTTGCACCACTTTAAATGCAGCAATTTCTGCACTAAATTGGCAATATGATAATCTGGATATGCAAGTGGAAGTGTTACAGACTATGGGCCTGGTTAGGAGTTTGTCGGTGCTGGAGTGGGACAGCCCGGCCGCCACACCGCCAAACCCGTGTGCGCTACGCCCACCATATTATGACTTTTTTAGTCACTGGCGGGCGGTTCTTTGGCATTCTCATGGTGGTGCCTATGAAACAGGCACTGCAATGTAAAAGTCAAAGGCAGTACCGGCATGGCATGGACTGATGCAGTCCATGCCGTGAAGGTACTGGGGTGCATGCACACAGGGAGACACAACATGTGCCCCCCTGCATGCAACCTATGGGACAGAAGCAACAGGGGGCCCTGTAGGGCCCCCTTTTTTCCTCTCCACCACAGTTTTCATGGAGGAGGAACTGCCATGAAAACCGTGGCAGACAGGAAACTCGTAATAAGCTTGGCAGGACCGTGATGGTCCCGCCATGCATATTGCAACCTCAAGACTGCCGTACCACCACCTGGATCTCTTATCCCTGGCGATTGCGGCAGTGCAAGGGTGGTCCTGCTGCCCTAGTTGTAATAGGGCATTCGGAAGACCAACTCCATCGCGCCCCCGCAAGTCTGGGTGTCTGTGGACTGCCAGATTTCTAATCAGACCCTATGACTGCTTTTGAGATTTCAATTGCCATTAGACTGTGTAATTTGACCAATATGTTTACGGTCATTCAAGAGGAGTGCAAAATGATTGCTTGCATTTGCTATTGCTCTCCTATACTTGATAAACTGACATATCTTCCTAGAACACTTACAACTCTGGTAAGCAAATTCAAGAAGGAATCATCTAATAAGGGCATAGAAGCAACAGTGGAGAACCTCAAAAGGTGTAACCCGAGGGAAGTGATTTTCCTTCACTGGTAAATAGAAGAGTGAAGGTGAACAGGGAATGATAAGGGAAAATGTGGGATTGATTCATGATTAATCATTCCTATCATTCACAATGATGAGTTGAGCTATCCCATAAAAATATGAGAACCTCAGAAGGTGTAACTCGAGTGAAGTGCTTTTCCTATACTGGTAAATAGAAGAGAGAAGGTGAACAAGAAATGACAAGGGAAAATTTGGGATTGATTCATGATTAAAAATTCCGATCATTCACAATGATGAGTTGAGCTATCTCATTAAAATATGAAAAACTGAAGAAAACACAGCAAGCCCAATGGGCTACTTCTCGACTTCCAACAACAGTGACAACTGGTAGACAGGGTGATTGCAAACTGTTCCCCATATTCAGGAATAGTTCTCCTTCTGCACTCTATCATGGATCTTTGGGGGCGAAACTAGGAAAATAAATTTGGTGCCATGGTGAATGGCTCAATCAGCCAACCAATAGAAACATCGGGACACTTAAAAGTAATCAAATCTCTTTCAGGTACAGTGGGAGATCTTTCAATAAGTCCCTGCAGTACTTCCAATCAGAAGTTAAAGTATGGAATATCAAGGTGTCACCTTGTCACTGCAGGGAATCTAGGGCCCTTAGGGGCCTATACTCTGGGGCATACTGAAAGGGTGTGGATTCATTTTTTTTTCTAGCAGAAATTGATGAGTTTAATATCCTTCCAGCTGAGGATTCTTCTGAACTTTACAGAAGGAGATTCCACTTGTAACATTTCATCTCCAAGGACACTAAGATTCAGAGTCCTTAATCCCTATTAATCCATGGAGCTTAAGCTGTTCTGCCGCAGCTGAGAATTGAATATAGTTCTTCAGGGACTTTTGAAGCCTTGACCAGTAATCCCTACAATCATCAATAAAAAATAATGAAGATCAAGGTCCACAAGAATGGCAGGATTGCAATAATTTGGAATTACTTTTTATACTAGAATATGACTTTTTGAGTAACATGACATTTTTTATTGGAGAGCATATAAATCATTTCCTAGTAGAACTTCCTGATTTAGTCTTAATTACCTCCTAAACTCTTGATTACATTTAATTTTGTTTTTGAGCCTTGGGTGCTACCAGGGAATATACCAAAGTTATCTGAAAAACAAAATAATTGAAATGGTCCAGAACACTTGGCATGACAGTTGTTCCTTTTATTTTACAGAGAAGACCACTGGGCTGGTGGTCATTTAAAAAATTTAGTAGAGAGTAGTCCACCAGGGTGGCAGAAGTATTGTCCTCCGCCAGCCTGATGAACTGTACAACATATGCTAAACCTTAAATCAGGCACTAAATTCTCTGGAATATTTAAATCATGACATTTCCCCTAAACAGGCAAACTACTCATAGCTGCTATATCTTCCATACTGATGCCAGTGTTGACATATGGTCTTCCATCCTATCCTTCAATGTTCTTACAGTGTTTGGAGGCTGCTCAGTGTTCTCTTTACTGTGTATTATTTAATCTTCTCCAACCCTGTGCCCAGTGTAACAGCTGGTTAGAGTTGAAACTAGTAAATCAAAGATTATGGTGAATGGGTGGCTTTCAAAATTAAATTGTGTGGCTCTGTGGCTTTGTTTAATATCCAAAGGCTCCTCAAAAGTACTTCTGTTAATTCAAATCAACAGTGAGGCTGGCTATAAATCATTAACTGTGCTAACCTTTAATGACTACTGGTCAGACCTACAGTCACTAGATTTTGTTAAATAAGCAAATTAGATGCCACCAAGATTGGGAAGATAATGTCAAATGTAAATGTTCTATCCCCATCGATGGCTGTGTTACCCCATAAGCTCTGCTAAAATAATTGTCTATCTCTTTGCCTAGTTCAATTATATGACCATATCTCTCTTTGGTGTTGCCAGTCTTTGTGTTTAAGTCGTTGTGGGTTTCATATAAATTTAGATCTGAGCTATGTAATTTGTGCAAATTGAATTTGGTAATGATTCAGCATTTGTTTTGTATATGTCTAATTCTTGCTAGTATCAAGAGAAAGATTTTCACATCTCTATTCAATGTATTTGAAATGAAATTAATTGAAAAAAGCATTTATTAAGCGCATAGCTGCCAGGGGGCATCCCAGCACTGTCAGCGGTCAAACATTAGACATCACAACCATACTAAGGGAAGAGCCAAGTTTTTAGCAGTTTGCAAAAGGACAGATGGTTGGACTCTTTACGCAAATGGAGTGGCAGGTTGTTCCACAACCTGGCAGCATTATAAGAAAACAGACGGCCACCACTTCTGGCCCTGGTAATCCTGGGTACTACGGCCAGACGCAGGTCGTCCGAGCACAAACATCTGTTTGCAAGGTAAGGCCGGACGATGAGGCGGTTGATGGGAGGGCCCTTCCCAGCTAGTGTCTTATGAATAAGTCACATAGCCTTGAAACACACTCTCTCCTTGACTTGGAGCCAATGAAGAGATTTCAATGCTGGTTTAGCGGATTGATGATTAGGGATCCCCAGGAGTATCCTGGCTGCGCAATTCTGCATCATCTGGAGTTTTGAAATAGTCGCACATGGGGCTCCTAAATAAAGAGCATTCCCATAGTCCAGGTGCGAGAGAATAAGCGCCTGGACCATAAGCCTTCTTGCCCGGAAGGGTAGGAGTGGAAGGACTTTGCGAAGCATTCTTAGGATGGCAAAGCAGGAGGCCGCGACGTTCCGTGCCTGGACCTTGAAGCTGAGATCTTGATCAAGCCAAATGCCTAGGCTTTTCATCTGGGATTTGGGGGCAGGAACGTCACCCAGACAGGCTGGCCACATTACTTCTGCTTTAAAAATGGGAGGGATTTTCTAGAAGCCTCATCTCTGTTTTTTCTCCGTTCAATTTCAAATAGGAGTGGTTCATCCACTTGGCTACCTCTTCCAGACAGGAACGGAGACCAAGAGAGGAGTGGTTGGGGTGATTAAGTCCCACGACAAGTTGAGTGTCGTCGGCATAGGTCACTATGTGCACCCCAAATGGAAGCACAATCTCCGCTAGTGGGCTCATATAGGCATTAAATAGGGTAGGGCTCAGGGACGATCCCTGAGGAACTCCGCAGCGGAGAGGCATCAATTTTGAGGCAGCATCACCTTCAAAGACCTGGAAGGATCTATCATCCAGGAAGGATTGCAGCCAGGTCAAGGCTACCCCGGTCACCCCCAAATTTCTGAGTCTATGGACCAGAATCTGGTGGTTGACCGTGTCGAAGGCTGCACTGAGGTCCAAGAGGATAACCACAGTGGTGCCTCCAGCATCCAGGATCTTCTTAGACTCTTCAACTACTGCCAGTAAAGCAGTTTCTGTTCCTTGAAGTGGTCAGAAGCCGGTCTGTGACGGGTGGAGGAGATCATAGGTCTCAAGAAACGTGGAGAGTATTGATTTGACATATTTTTCTACCATTTTACTGATTCCTGGAAGAAGCGAGATGGGCGATAGTTCCCCGGAAGATCAGGATCAAGACTGGGCTTTTTTAGTAATGCCTTCACCATCGCTCTTTTCCATGGAGGGGGAACCACTCCAGTGGAAAGGGAGGCATTTATCAATTCTAATATAATCGGGGAAACCAATCCAGATGCTAGCTTCAGAATATTAAGCGGCGCTGGGTCTCTAGGCGACCACTCTTCACGAGTGCCGAAATTGTTTTTAGTGACTCGAGGTCCATCCGGGGGAACGCCTCTAGATAGTGTTCCCTGTGGTGAGAACTAGTATCCAGAGTTTGTTAATTGTTAAGGCACTCTGCAGGGGGGGGAAAGATGAGTAAATGGTTTGAATTTTGTCATGGAAGAAATCTACGAGATTATTGCAACTTGCGTCTCAGGCATCGGATGTGGTTGGGGGAAGAGGGGCTCTGAGCAGTTTTTTCACAATGCGAAAGATTTCACGCGAGGAGTTTGCTGCCAAGGAAATTTTTTCTTCAAAAAATGCAACTTGGGCCAGTTTGATTTCTGCTTTGTGCATTTTAATGGCCTCCCTATATTCTATTTTCTTGTTTGAGGAGAAATCTTTCCTCCAGCGTCTTTCAAGTTTCTTGCAGGTTTGTTTTAACTCCCGAAGCTTGGGAGAATACCCTGCCATTCTATTGGTCCCAGCTTTCATCTGGGTCATTTTCTTCGGGAGAACCCGGTCTAGAGAGCTTTCTATCCATTTGTTGAAATTATCATTAGCAATTATAGGATCTGGATCGAGGGCCGGTTTAGAATTTTCTAAAACCGAGATCCATTGTTCTGATGGGAGCTTAGACCAGAGACGTGCCATTGTTCTGGTTGGCTTGGTTAAGGGCATGGCGCAAGTGGGGGTCCAATTAAATGGGATTAGAAAATGGTCAGTCCAGGGCATTGGAAGGGGTTCCCCTCCTGCTAATTCATCTGAATTGAAGAAAATGGGGTCTAGTAGGTGGCCCTTTTGATGGGTTGAAACAGTAACCTTTTGTTTGAACTGAAAAGCTGCAAGGTCATTAGTGATCTCCACTGCGGCCACGTGGGTGGTATAGTCAAAGTGAAGATTGAAATCCCCTAATAACATAAAGTTCACAGGGGAGCTGGCTAGGTTAGCAGCCATATCAGGCAAAGATTTACTAAATTGACCCACTGCCCGGGGGGGGCGATAAATTAAAATGCCTGACAGGGTGAGCGTCGGTGCAAAACTTAACGCAAAAGAGAGGTTCTCGCAGTCTGGTAGCGGACTTTGGTATTAAAACCTGTAGAATAGCTGTTTAATTTGTCTCAAGCAGTAGTGATCCAGCAACGATTGTTGTATCATTAGGTACACAAGCTTTGAAAACAGTTTTCTTAAGTTTTAATATTTTTAATTTAGATGACTTATTTTTTCTTTTAATTGCATTTTTTACTACTTATTCATGTGTTGAGATCCTATTAATAGCAAATTGTGGATGATTGTAATTAATAAAGACATTCAAGTAATTATTAATTCATTAGTCATCTTATTCATTCATTAATTCACCCATTCATTTATTCTACGTAACAGCATTGCCATGAGGCACATAACTAATTTTGCTGTGAGTGAGCATGGATATAGAATCCTATTTTGGTCAAAAAGTAACATTTTGGCATGTCTCTCCTTGGTTGCACGTTTAACCCTTTAATTGCTGGGACGTTTCCACCCCGAGTGGTCAGTGCTTTTTTTATATTTGGGGTACTTTACACTTATGGCTTCATATCTTTTTCCTACATAAAGTATCCGAACCAAATGTGCATCCTTTTTTCCAGCATTCAGGGAATTCTAAAGGCACCCAGGATTTGTAGATTCTCCTGAAGGGAACTGAGAACATAGCCAAAATATCGATAAATGTTGTTTATTGGGGGTGGGGAAATGAATAAAAGTGCATTGTAAGAAAGCATATGTACCTTTTTCTAAAACTGGCACCAACAGAAGGGTAGCTGTTCTAGGATCACAATCTTCCCACCTCTCACGAACAAGCAGAGATGTATAAAAAAAACACAGTTTTTGCATTTTTTAAGAGGTAGTCAATTTTTCCTAATTTTTATAGTTTCAACAACCTTGCAGTTTAAGGTGGAAACAGGTGTGAAACCCATGGATGCTCTCAGAAAGCCATATATTTCAGAAAAGTAGACCAAATTTCGGAGAGAAAATTCTGGAAACTGTAAGGATTCGCACATTTCCTACCACCCAGCATCCCCAGATAAAAATGCTACCCTACCTCGGTGGCAGGGCCCAAAGACTGCAACAGGAGAGGATCCCAAAATGCAAAATGGACAGATTAAACTTTTCCACTCACAGCCGTAACTTTTTTTTGCAATTTGGGTAGCTGAGTATTTTGAGCCTGGGCTTGGCTGCCACCAGGAAAACCTACCAAAACTAGACATTTTTTATAACAAGACACCCAAGGGAGTCCAGGGTGGTGTAACTTGTGTGGATCTCACAAGGTTTATTACACAGAAGCCCTTGCAAACCTCAAACTTTGGCTAAAAACATTTCTTTGAGGGGAAGGTCTGTAATCTCTGGGGATCCACACATTTCAAATGATTCAGCATTCCCACATGGCTTGTGATAAAAACACGGCCTCACTTGTGTGGGTGGGCCTAGTGACCGCGACAGTAAAGACCCCAAAATGCAACATGGAAAGATGCAAATTTTCTACTCAATGCCCAACCCATTTTTGCAATGTGGTGAGACATAGACTTTAGGCCTATGGTCAGAGGCCAACAAAGGAAACATTCCAAGCCCGGACATTTCTGATAACACCTGTATAAATCAAAGGTGGTGTGGCATGTGTGTCTCCCATAAATATTTCAAGGTTTGTTTTACCCAGATGCCCTAGCAAACCTCAACATTTGGCTAAATACACACATTTTCCTCACAGTTCTGTGAGTGAGAGCTCCAAAATCAGCGGGGTTCCACAAATTTTGTACCACCTCGCATTCCCTCACCTCTCCGGGTACAAAATAGCACCCAATTTATGTTGGAGGGCTGACTACCTGTGACAGGAAAGGGCTCCAAACCTCTACATGGCCAGATCACATTTTTTAAACAATACTAATTCTTTTTTTGCAATGTGAATAGATGTGTATTTTGTATAGCTCAGCTGCCACCCAGGCAAACCTACCAAACTCAGACATCCCTGAAAACTAGACAGTCCTTGAGAAGAACTGCATTGGCCATGGCTTAATCCATTCCTGTCATTGGCACTATGCCCAGCCACACATCAGATATACTGTTTGTTTCAGGACAGGTGTGGGTACACTGGATGGCAAGAATTTTGTGGATCTCTGCAGATTCCGCAGGTTTCCTTCACAGAAATGTGAGGAACAGGTGTGTTCTTAAGCAACATTTGAGATTTAGAGGGCATTGTGGATAAGACATCATAATGGGATCAATGCAAGGCATACTATCAGATTGCTTGATATTAAAAAGGACAATTGTACCACAAAGAACAGAATTTAAATATTTCAATCAACAGTTTTATTTAAGGTCACATTGCGGTTATTAAGCAGCCATTAATTGGGCTAAAACTCCTCTTTAAATCCTAGCCCACTGGAACTGGCCTTCTTCAGCATGATCCATTCTTGTTGATACGAATGTCCAATTTTCTTGTTCTGGAATAAAAGCATAAGAAAATATGAATTATTTGAAGTAGTGCATTTTATAAAAATGATAACATTTGTTCATTAGTCTAATCTAGAATACATATTTATGCATATTCTGAAAAAGATAATAATAGATCAGGAAAAGGCGAGGGATTAGCAATTATGAGTACTAGGTGGGCGTCCTGTCTGGAGTATTTTGCTAAGCTAATGGATGAGGTTAGAGTTGGTTCCAGGGAGAGGGCTAGGTTGGGAGTATGAATAGAAATAAAAGACTGAAAAGTGAGTGGATGGGGAGCTAGGTATTTATCCCCATTCAGAAGATTGCAGTCTGATATACTCACCTTTTCATCTTCCGAGACTGTTAAATTGAGTACTGTTTTTCTGACAGTAATATATCATATGTCATATATATTATTAGATATGCCCAACACTTTTGTATTATACATTAGGGGTCTGATGTGCAAAGGTATTTTATGGATGCAGGGCTTGGAATTCTCTAGGTTTGTAATGGCAAAGTACCTTTTTACAAAGTGCAATAGCCATTTTATGAGCTGGAAACTGTTACTAAATAGGAAGAAGCATTTTACTCTTTCTAAATCTGAAAAAGGAAGTGGCTTGCAAGGGATGTGACCCTCCAGTTTGTAAGTCACTATGACATATAGGTAGAATTTATGACTGCAAATGTGGTCACAACCACTGATCAGTTACTGACACCCAAACTGGAGTGGCAACTGACAATGGTCGAGAGCACAACTTTTTGCTCTCCAAAAGTCTTCCTAACATCTGAAGCAACTTAAGACACTTGGGCTGTTGTAAAAAAAAAAGATCACATGATGGGAATGGAAATGTAGGCATGGAGGCGGTCTACTGTCCCTCAAAGGCCTATATATGTGCATTTACATCCATTTATATAGGGTCGCAAAATGCGCCCTGCCTTGTTAATATTCTTGACGCACTAGGTTTGGTGACTCTGCAAATATACATCTTGCAATGCGACAGATTAGTACATTAGTCACACTGCAAAATGTTAGTTTGTAATTTCCACCCGCAATTTGCAATCTGCCCAATGAGACATGAGGCCCTAATTTTAAAACAAATGATTACTACATGAAGCAGGCATTTCCGAAACATCATCGAACACTATAATTTAACATACATAGCTTTCAGGTGTTCAACATGTCAGACCTTCTCAGACTCGGATACGATAAATCTCTTTACCAACCCACAAGACTGATGAAGTGTGTTAGAGCTTTGACCACCAGTCAGGGCAAGCCTACACATCACAAAATAGAAAGAAAAATTAAAAGAGGACGTAGGAGGGTGTTACAGTGTTAAGTATATTCTTAGGAGTCTTCCCTTTGTCAGTCAATCATGTTTTCCCCTTTTTATAGTGTATATTTAAACCGCTTTCCATTATTATTTATTTAAGCATCTTTTTATATAAAAGGATGATGGCTTTAATAGTCATAGTTTGTGAATGTTGCTGATTCTCTTTGAAAGTGCACAATATTCCCAATTTTAATGCAATAGAAAATTGTTAAAAGTGAGTGGTGTTTTTCTAGAAATGGTCAGTTATTGATCATTCTGAATGCAAGTAATTTAAAATAAACCACAATTTTTTAATATGTCTCCAGTCACTAATTTATTAGGCCCTACATGTTCCTAGTTAGAAACAGAGAACATAAATGGAACGGTAGACAAATGTAGGGCAAGGAAAACTATATGCTTCTTGGATTTCACACTAATCAGAATTCATATAGGTGCCTTTTGTCTATTTCTCAGAAAATGTCCTTAAGTGTAATTCACATGAACTCACAATAAGGATGAAAATGAAAACTCAAATTTTGAAACTGTATCTTTGTCCCATAATGGCTAAAAAAACTAAAGAAATGTATCTCCAAATTTTGCAAATGCATCAGAAAATGCATCCGACGAACAGAGGTAAACAATGCATAGTGAACAGGTAAACCCTGACGTGGATACTGTGAAAGAGGACTCACTGACTCAGCCAAAGTAGACAAGAATATGTCCAGGGATGCTTGTATAACTGTCTGAAGGGAACCTGGCATAGCACTTTGATCTGGGCTGTTTCTATTGGAGAAGGACCAAGACTGAGTCACAGATGTCCGTTTTCTGTCTAGGGAGCCATCATGGATGAAATGCAATGGAATGGAATGTGGACCTGTGCCATCGCCAGTGGCTGACATTAATGCAAGCATTGCTTCCTTCATCATGGTTGTTGCAGTGCTAACAATATCTACATAAATATTGCGCTGGAATGAAAGTATGCTTCTGGGCACCTGACTAAGAACCCCAGGGTCCACAGTCAGTACCCGATATAGCACTATGATATGTTTAGAGGACAAGCCTATAGATTCCTCACTATTATCAAACATTACGTTAGGTATTTTGGACACTGAGACACCTCCAGAGCCCTTACAGATTATTCTCTTGTGAGTCTTCACATTGTCCAAGCAGATGTTCTGGCATTTGCTGGACACAAACCTTTGGTATGAATACTTTTAAACCCGAGGTACGTGTCGCTTTGCTGGGATTTTCCTCAGCCTCGGAACCCAGATATCTGAATTAGGTAGTGAAGGATTTCCAAGTGTGCTGTTTGGGAGAGTCCTCATGTTTATGAAACTCTTCCCCGTCCTACTCAACCACTTGGCTACCCATCGGTCTGCTGTCAAAGTCTACTGCTTGGGTCTGTAAACTCAGTGTCAGCAAGACACAAGTTCATCTCTTCCAGATAAAGGGTGGAAGGTGCTGAGGTCAGGGAATGATGGTGGTGACTTGCTGTTAAATTATTTTTAGGGGAGACCAGCATCCCACTGTGTTGTCTAAATACGAGTAATCACGTCTCTAATCTAGTGATTTCCCATTTGCTTTGTTCATTTTCCTAACAGGCACAAGTTGGGACCTATGAAGATAATTTGTGATGTTTTTGCAAATATCCTAGCTATTAATAGTAGGGGACGGAATTTTTATCTTTCCTCATCTTTACTGGTAACAATATATTAGGTGGCATTCAAAATATAATAATATTTTCAAGTTTCTCTTTCCTCTTCTTTTCTTAGCATTGGGATCTTGCTCTTTCGATTTGTGTTTCGCAAAATGTTGAGGTGTTTTGATTATTTCCACCGAAATTTAGTCTGAATATTCACTTATTATTAGGTATCCTTAAACAGTGGCTGTGGAATATCCGGACACTTTGAAACTTTCGGACGTGATCCCCCTTATCACTGGTGGGACAGACATTGCATCAGTGGCGGCTCGCCGAGGGAGGGCTGCGGGGCGGGGTGGGGGAGGGACAGGCTGGGGGGGTAGTGGAGTCCGACATACGACGGACAGGAGTAAGGTAAGTAATTAAATAAATAAAACTATTTACCTTGCGCGCGCTGCATCGCCGAGTTGGCGATGCAGCGCAAGGTAAATTGTGTTATTTATTTTATTACTTACCTTACTCCTGTCCGTCGTATGTCGGACTCCACTACCCCACCAACCCCACCGCCCCGCAGCACTCCCTCGTCGAGCCGCCACTGCCTTGCATATATTGGGGTAGGTCTTTTTAGTTGTGTGCTACTCATACTAATTTCGCACCTTTTGGAGTTGTGATATTGACATTACACTTTCTTATTAAGGAGCTAAAAATATTTTTTTTGCCCCCACAAAAATGGTTCACAGACATTGGGCCAACCAGATGATATTCAACATAGATTTTTATGAGGCTTAACGTTCTTATTTACATGGATATTTGAAAAGCCTAATAGCATCAAGTTGGTAGTTAAGTTGCTGAATTTTTCTAATTTAAATTAACCTTGGTCTGGGTGTTTGTTCTTCAGACATTAGGACTGTCTGATTCCAATTTTACTTTTCATTTATTTCTCATGGGTCTTTCCATCTTAAATACAACTGGGTATTTTCATCTAAAGGAATCATCCGCTTTGCAGATTTTATCAATGTATTTTTGGGTTAAAGTACCTTTTAAAGGTAATTCCAGGGTTTCCTTCATCCGAGTTTTCTATGGCGCCGTTTCTTTCTTTTTCTTTTTGGACTGTTTCTCAACATTTATCTAGCTTGTCCACATGGTGAAATTTCATTGGTGAAGGTTGAAAAAGTAGCCGTTCCACTCTATTTTCACATCTGCCACCTCTCTATGAGAGTTTTCTTCTTTGGTGATGTACCATGCGGAAGCTTTGATGCAAAGGATTCTGCTCTTTGTTTTACATCACTTCCGATTTTCGAATTTTATTCTTAGTTGGTGATGGACTTTGTAGGAAGCCGGCTCTGTGTATACTATACCAAAAAGAGGTATAGTGTGCACAGAGTCCAGTGATTCCCCAAAGGTATGGCAGAGGCTAAATTAGATAATACCTTACTCTCAATTTAGTGGTAGCTGGGCTTAGCAGTTAGGCTTATCAGAGGGTACTGTGAATGCATTTGTCGTACACACCCATAAAAGACAGGAACACACACTCAATGACTAACTGCAGACCAATGTTTTGTAAAAATATTACTTTAGTTACTTTCATCTTAGGAACCAAGTTGAACTCAGTTACAGGCAGGTAGTACTTTCAAAAAGAAGTAGGAATATTTTATGGTCTTGGAAGTACTTTGGTATTTTCAATACGAAACAGTAACATTTAGTACTGGTACAAGATAGATAGTTGTAGGTAATCAATAGAATGCAATCCTAAGAAAGTAAAACAGTGTTATGCATCAGCCAGTAAGTACACTACTTACGTTGGCGGTCTTCAAGGGTTAGTGCGACCCTGACCAAGGATCAGGTTGAGCTTGACATTGCACCACCAGTGGGACTAGGGTGGCTGGGTGCAGAGTTCAGTATCTACGCTGTGGCAGTCGATTCCGACAATGGGGTTCTGCTCGCTTGGTCAGCGGAGAACAATGGGGGTGAATGGGACTCAGTAGGCCACCAACGCCGGGACCGTCACGGTTGTCGTCAGTGAGTCACTATAGATCAAATGGAGGCACCACCAGCCCAGCAGTTGCAGTCGTGGGGATGGGGATGCACAGGGGATGGAGGTGTTCCCCTAACATTGGGACGTCTTGGAGAGGCTGCGGTCGAGCAGGCGGGGCAGGTGGAGACTGACAGGGCCACTTGGAGGAGGGTACAGGCTCTCGGGAACGGAGCTGTGGCCAGTTTGGGTTGTTAGGTTGAGAGAATCTCTCAAGGTTGTGGAGGCCATTCAGCTGTGGTGTTTTCTTCTAGCAGGGCAGAGTCGCGTTGACACAAGTGTCGGTCCTCTACCGCTGCGGCCTTGTGGTTCCTTTTGTAGTAGTGAGTCGCATCGACACAAGTGTCGGTCCTCAACTACTGCAGTCTTTGTACCGACTAGCTCCTCTAGCTCAAAGGGAGGTTCTTAGAGACTTTTTGAAGGCTGTACGTTATCTGGGGTTTTTTGGAGGCCTAGCAGGGTTTCTGGAAGGATAGCAGGTCCAGTTGTCGAACCAGCTACAGGTGGCGGTGTTCTTGCCTAGTTGTTTCTGCAGCGGTTCAGTTCCTGGCCCGGCAGTGGTCTTCTTCTTCTTTTGGTCCATCTAATCTGAGGAACAAGATTCAGGGGAGCTCTTAAATACTAAATATAAGGGCGTTACTGAAGTCGGGGGCAGTAGCCAATGGCAACTCTCCCCCAGGTTGACTACACCCTTTGGGTGCCCCTTCTCTTTGGGGAGAGGGGAACATCCCTGTTCCCATTGGGCTTAATTCTCCAATTCAAGATGGAGAATTTCTAAGAGAGGGGTTCACCTCAGCTTCTGGTGACCCTAGGAGTGTGCCAGGCTAAGGTGGACACTCCTACTCAGCGTACTAATTTTCCCCCTGTGCTTGGTTGCCAAAAAAGTGGGGTTTGGACAGGGGGAGGGCATCCTCAATAGTTGGAGCTGCCCAGATCAGCACATCACAAGGTAAGAGTTTTTGAGGCTCACCATCAGGTGTTGCTGTTTCTGCAAGGAGGAGATGTGAAGCACCTCCACCCAGAGCAGGTTTTGTTTCTGAACTCTGGGAGCACAAATTCTCTCACCTTATGAGGTCAGAAACCTGTCTGGTGGTGGCTAAGGGACGGTTGTCTTTCAGGGGGTAGCTCTTAGATGCCCTCTGAGTGCATTTTATAGTAAATCCAAAACTTACATCAGTGTGGGTTTATTATGCTGAGAGGTTTGGTACCAAACTACTCAGTAAAGCCATCATGGAGCCGTGGAGTTTGGAATGACAAGCTCCCAGCCCATGTACTCAAAATGGCTTCACTGCACTCACAATGTCTGAGTGGCACTGACACTGTAGTTGCATATTGCTCATGCAGCTATGCCCTCAGCTGTGGTATGAAGCACCCTGCCTTAGGGCTGTAAGGCCTGCCAGAGGAGTGGGTTACCCATGCCACAGGCAGCATTGGGGGGCATGGCACACAGGGGTGTGTGCCATGTTGATCTCTAGTTTGGTCTGCACCAAAAAACGCAGCCTGCAAAGGCAGTGTGTGGGTGTTAAGGTGAGGGGTCTCTAAGGGTGGCAAAATACATGCTGCAGTCCTCAGAGGCCCTCTCTGGTCACAAGGCCCTTGGTACCAGGGGTACCTTTTACAAGGGGCTTACATGTGGCCCAGGGGTGTGCCAATTGTGGAAACAATGGTACAGTTTTGAGAAAGAACACAGCTGCTGGGTCCTGGTTAGCTGGGTCCCAGCAGACACTAAGTCAAATTGGCATCAGGTATCTAGCAAAACATTAGGGGGTAACCATGCAAAAAGGGTCTCTTTTCTACAATACTGGGTCTCATCAGGACCTATCAATGATGGGCACCTGAAAGGATGATAATCAATGTATCAGTGAGAAGAAAATGCAGTAAGCTATGACCTGCTTTGAAACATTCAACCATTTATACAAAATGCAATGTTACATTATACGGGATGTTACATCATTTCTATGTACCTATGTAATTGTGATACTACTATGCCTGATGTAGGAATAATGTGTATTATAAATTTGATATTACCCTGTTGAGGGTTACACAATGTGAAAATATCATAAGCAAATGTTTATTCTCGTTGACTGTGATACTACTATGCTAAAATGCAGTAATCATGTATTGTTAAACTTGATATATGCCATAATGAGACCGAAAATGAGAGGTGCATCATGTGTCAAAAATTATCTGCCACAAACAAAACTGTTTTACACCATTTCCGTAGCTGCTGTAATAGCTTAGTAGCCAAGGCAGGTCTATGTCTATTGTTCTATAGACATAGAAAACATCCTCATCACGCGGTAAATTAAATTAATTTATTCGCCCTTCTTCTAAACCCTTCATTATACACCATCATAGTCCTTAATAGCATGTGCCGCACATACTCTTTTTGTGTGATAGTTCAGCAATCTCAGCATGAGATCTTTGTTGCTTCGAGATATATCTCCTAGCAATGCCTGCTTGTATACGCCGGTTCCGGGCAGCAGAGCGCGCATGGAGACTATAAATCAAGACCGCAGGGAGTCAATCGGTCTTGACAGTGTGCGAGCGGAGACAGACGAGTGCAGTTCTCCGAGGGTTATGGGCGTGATTCCTTTCCACAGCAAATTGAGACAGCACCCCTTATTGGAATACCCTTTACATATCCACTATTGGTAAGATTTTTTCACGCGCCCATGGCTCATTGACATAAGCCGCATTTTGTCCAACTTACTTACAAGCCTTGTGTCATTTTTCAGAAATTGACATGCTAAATGGATTGTCGTTTACCTCAATCAGCTAAGGCCTCCATTCAATCGCAGGCTTGCTGTTAAACAGTACCACGTGGTAAGAGAGCCTTCAAGCTATTAATTCCCTTTTCAATAATATTATAGCCTTGATATTTACTGAGTGTTGTGACACTTTTTCAGACACCGTCTTTGGACATATATTCTAGCCTGCATACCATCGGATACTACTGACTGCCAGTACCCTCCCCTCCATAGGGTAAGTTCTATACGCACAGATGACGATATCTAGTGGTTTTTCTTGGTACCCATGCCTAGTGTAAATAATTCTTTAACTTTCTTCCCATACAGTTCCCATGCTGGGCCCTATGTGAGTATCCCTCTTCACCTTTCACTCACACAGGTGCTCACTACACGATCTGACAGTCATCCCCAGGTATGATTACTGAATTTGTAATATAAATTTGGTTACAGTCTGTCCATCCCCTGCATTTTTTTCTCAATGATACATTGATTATCATTCTTTCAGGTGTCCCATCATTGATAGGTCCTGATGAGACCCCATATTGATAGCTGGGTCGAAACGCCGTCGACAACTTGAAGCGAACCAATTCTCAGCTCCTTATATTGTACTAGGAGGCTGCTAACATTTACTATGTATTAATTGAATGGTCATATCTGTACAAAATATTGAAACCTTGCTTTTATGTCACAAAGATTCACAATCCATATTGATAGGTTTCACTTTCACTTGGGGCACCATGCACTGGATTCAAAAACAATGTGAATATATTATATAAATTACCTTGTTTCTCTACATACTTTGTGTTTGTGTTATATGTCTTTTCTCTCTCTGACATCTCTGTACCTCCGATTAATTGCGATTGTGCTGATATATATTTAATTATCAATCACTGAGTGTCCACAGGAACCACTGTCTTCTCTTCAATCGTAAGTACCCTAGTTCCGTGTAAGTAGGGTGTCCCTTGTGTCCTCATACACGACAACATAAAGGGTGTCATTTTAAATAAGGCAGACCTACAGACTTTGTCAAAGCATCAGAACAACAAAATGTAAAAAGTGTGCCTATTGGCTTTATCATTTCATTTCATTTCAAGTTACTTTATTTCGGCCACCAGGGCCATAAAAGCACACGCCATACACAATAGATACAATGTACAGCATAATTAAAATCCATTGCAAAAGTGATCATATAAAAAATTCCTCAGCTAATAAATAAAATCTGTACATAAAAGTAAAATCAGAATTGATTATCAGATAAAACAAGCAAAAAAGGAGATGCACTCAAATAGTGCATATCAAGTCCAAAGGTGCCGAAGGGCTTTGCCACAAATCACCCACATAGCACCTAAAAAATTTGCAACAGAAATGGCCATTACAGGGCGAGAGTCTGATCTAAGTATGCACAAGGCTTCCTGATAATTCCTTAAAACTATTAGCCTACAGATGGATACAAGCCAGGAATACCCCGGAGATAGATAGGCTGGACATGCAAACAAAAACATGGGAGACACTTTTGCTTGGGTGATCACAAATCGGGCAAGAGATACCTCTTTTCCCAGCCCAGACTGCTGTAAACACTGTAAGTGGTAGGGTGCCTATACGAAACTGAAAGTAAAGCTTCCTATGCAGTGGTACAGACACTACATCACAAAATAACTCCAACATGCGGATGGGCCTAAAATCCATAAAATTGCTAGTTAGCTTGGTGGTGGCAGCCTTCCGCGAATACTCAGCCATCACAAATGACCAATATAACTTTTTCATCGCATCCTTTGAAGGAAAAACAGATGTGTCCGAATATAGGGTTATCTTCATATTTTTGAGCCAAGGGATTTTCTTAAAGTTGTCAGCCTTCATAACATCCAGCAGGGAGTCAGTGTAGTGGTCATGTTCGGGGGTAATCCACACATGTCTCCAGAACAGCACAGGCTGCAAACTTATTTTATCCAAAACCTTGAAGGTACTTAAGTCACTAAACAGAGGACATAATGGGGTACTGGCTGGAAGAGATACAAGATTCCTAAGGAATTTGTTCTCAGTTCTTGTAATATCGTCATATTTTGAAAACTCCCATAGTTCAGCCCCATGCAGGGCTGACCCCAAACCCTTGGCCTCATAGATCTTTAGTGCAGGAGAAACAGGTTTAGTATGTGATGTTGAGAGCTCCTTAAGTAATACTCCTGAGATCTGCTTAAGCTTCATGGTCGCCTTATCAACTTGAAGATGCCAAGACATGTTGTCTGCAAATGTGACCCCCATGTATACAAAATAATCTACCTTCCCTAAAGGGACACCTCCCAAGGTCAAATTTGCCCTTAAAAGATCTATGTTGATTGAAAGACATCACCTTGGTTTTAGAGGTGTTGATTTCCAAGCCCCAGCCCTCACAGAACTCATTAAAGCGGAGCAAATGTTTCTAGAGACCTGAGGGAGTCTTAGAAATCAGCAAGGTGTCGTCCGCAAACAAAAGGATTGGTGTTTTAAGGCCAGACAAAGATGGAGCATCTGCTTCTACCTGGGACAAAAAGGATACAATGTTGTTAATATATAAGTAAAACAGGGTGGGAGCCAAGACACAGCCTTGGATAACATCTTTAGAGACTGGTACCCTTTCTGTCAGCTGAGCCTGTTCCCCTCCCCATCATATGCATGCGTAATTATCTTTATGCAGGCGGATTAGAAGAGATAAGATCTCAGAAGGCATATCTAGGGCAACTAAGACACTCCAGAGTTTTGATCTTGGGCTTTATCAAGGGGCTTACATATAAACATATATAAAGTAGACCTATTGTCTTTGTCAAAAAATCACCTATGGTTATAATCAGATGTATATTTCATTAATTCACACATTTCAGTGTTTAATAAAAGAAATATTAAGGTTTTATTAAAAAACGTCTTTGAGTCTTTCTTTTAAGATATTTCAGCTCACAAAATGCAGCGATAATCATAAGAACAAGAGGGCCCTCCAGCTGAAGCCTGTACAGCTCCAGCTAGCAGTGTTTTAAACAAATATGGTAAGCACTCCTGGGGTCATGGATTTAATGACCTAGGAGACTTACTGTTTTTTTAATGTTGCTTGGGGTCTGCTGCATTCCCTGCACCCCCACAGCATTATAGAAATACTTGGTTGAACACCATGAGACTCCAGCTCCTGCCCCTCAATTATTATTCTTTTATTTTGTTATTGTATGGGTGCTCTGGTGCCATCCCCGGACACCCACATCTTTAATTTGTTTTGGAGGCTGTGGGAAGAGCCCCAGGTTCATGCTGCCCCTCTGGCTCGCTGCAGTCTGCCCTATAGGCCATGCCCTCCCCTCTTGTGATCTCCTTTACAGAGTCCCTCACTACCACCCTCCAACAGTGCCCCTCCTTTTTCCATAGCCCCTCTCGCACATGCATTTTGTTTGTTTTTTAGCACTACTCATACCAGTGTAGGGTGTCAGAGCACTTTATTTCACACATAAACTATAGAGAGAGAATGAATCATACACGTGTAAATCTGTCTAAATTAAATGTTCTATAAAACAATGAGGATTACAAGGTGTAGGAATCGCATGTCATCCTTACTAGTAGGCAGTATATTTTAAGAGTGTTTGTTATGAAGAAGCACAAACATGGTACTTAAAACAAACATGCCATAGTGGTTGGTTTTACTGATAATAATGAATTTCTGTCCAAATCAACCCTTTGTTAGCAACATTAGGATAATGAAAGACTCGGGAAAAACATAACGTTCTAACCTTTATCATGTAGTTTGCATTCAGCTCTTTGATGGCAGTTGATAGGTTGCTGTGTTATAGTAGGATTGTGACTATGAACTGAAAATAAGAAAAGGATGTCGGTGGCAAAAGCAGTGACCCACTGAGCTATCCACATAAATATTTATTTTATTTATTTATTTATTTAGGAGCTTATATAGCGCGCAGCTACCCCCAACGGGGGTGTCCTGGCGCTTGGACAGTCGAAGGGTGGGAGTAAACTCAGTGGTTTTAGGCGCTGGAGAAGAGCCAAGTCTTAAGGTCACGGCGGAAGATAGGTTCAGAATTAGTCAATCGCAGTGGCAGAGGCAAGCTGTTCCAGGTTTTGGCGGCGAGCACAGCAAAAGCTCTGCCGCCCATTCTAGCGTGGCGAAAGCGGGGGGTGACGAGGAGGCGCAGGTGGTTGGATCTGAGAGCGCGGCTAGACTGAGCAAGTTTGAGCCGAGCTCTCAGGTAGGCCGGGCCTGTACTCCGTAACGATCTAAAAACTAGAACCATAGATTTAAATTGGATGCGTTTGGCCACTGGGAGCCAGTGGAGCTTCTTCAGGTAGGGGGAAATCGAGTGACGATAAGGGATATTACATATCAGCCTAGTCGCCGCATTCTGGACCGTCTGTAAACGTCTGATCAGGTACGGAGGAGCCCCTGCGTACAGACTATTTGCGTAGTCTAGATGGGAGGTGATAAGTGCGTGAACAACAGTCTGGCAAGAGTCCTGAGGGAGGAAGGGGAATATTTTTCGGATCATGTGGAGTTTTCCGAAACAGGCTGAAGAAACTTGGTCGATTTGGTTTTTGCATGAAAGTTCGTTGTTGAACCTGACACCTAGGTTCCTGGCCGATGTCACAGGTTCCGGAGGGGGATTCATTTCTGATGGCCACCAGAGGGGAGGAGGGGGAGGGTAGGTTGATTGAAGAATAGCACCTCCGTTTTTTCCGAATTAAGCTTGAGGGTGTTAAGGGCCATCCTGGAAGAGATGTTGAGCAAGCAACGTTTAAAATTGGGGAAGGTAGCTTCTGAGTGGTCCCTGAAAGAGAACACTAATTGGGTGTCGTCAGCGTAGGAAATTACTCGGACTCCGCAAGATTCAATTACCTTAGCCAGGGGGGATAGGTAGATGTTAAACAGTAAAGGGCTAAGTGCAGAGCCCTGAGGGACGCCGCAGTTCAGAGGCTTCTCTTCGGAAACAAAAGGCTGTAGGAAAACCTGTTGAGTGCGGTTAGTTAAGAATGATCTGATCCAGGATAAAGGGGAGCCCTGGATCCCGAGGCTGAGTAGTCTCTCAACCAAAATGTCATGGGACACCGTATCGAATGCCGCGGACAAGTCGAGGAGCACTAACATTGCTGCATCGCCTATGTCCACGCATTCGCGGATATTTTCCGACACCTCCAACAGTGCAGTCTCCATGCTGAAGCCGGATCTGAAACCGGATTGAGAGTCGTGAAGAAGGTGGCCGGCTTCAAGATAGGTGGCAAGTTGCTCTTGGACTATTTTTTCGAGAACCTTAGCCGGTTTAGGTAGGAGTGAAATGGGGCGGTAGTTCTTAAAAACCGAGGGGTCAGCATCAGGTTTTTTTAGAATAGGAATTAGCATGGCCTGTTTCAAGGGAGAAGGAAAGATTCCAGACTGTAGAGAGGTGTTCCATATGGTATTCAGAGGGGAATGATGAGGGGGGCAACTGAGCTGAAAAGAGAAGCCGGGCAGAGGTCCTTCGGAGAACCAGATTTACAGGTGAGCCATTTTTGAAGAGCAGATTCAGGGGAGATAGGGACAAAGGAAGTGAGTGAGTGAACATTGGTAGCCCCCGAGGTTAGTTCCGGGTATTGCTGGGTGGGGTCGAAAGTGGAAACAATGTCCACAATTTTATCATGGAAAAAGTCAGAAAGGCCATCGCAGAGTTCCTGAGTAGGGGGAATCCTACTAGACATGGCGGCAGGCTTAGTGAAACTTTTTACAACTTTAAAGAGGGATTTAGAAGAGTTGCTGGCAGAGTTAATCTTCTTAACATAGTAGTCTTTCATTTCAGCGCGCTTTAGTCTATGAAAGTTATTGATAGCGGCTCAGTAGGTAGCTTTAGCCTCATTACTATAAGTGAGTCTCCAATTTCGCTCCAGTTTTTTGCACTGACTTTTTTCGGCACGAAGTGCGGGAGTGAACCACGGGCGGAAGGTTTTAATCTGGAGGAGACTAAGGGTTGAACAGGGGCAACCTTATCGAGAGCAGAGGAGAGCCAGTTGTTGAAGTCAGTGACATCAAGATCCAGATCGCCACTTACCCGTGGCAGGGAGCCGGCGAGGGCAGAGGCCAGGGTGGAACAGGTGACTTTGCACCATTTTCTGCTATGCTCCCGGGAAGGGGATGACTGAGTTGGGCGTGGGGTGGAAATTAAACTGAAGGGAATCAAAGAATGGTCTGACCAGGAGAACGGCCAGGGAGGCGGCGGTGAGAAGGTTGGGGTTATTCGTGAACCGTAGATCTAGGGTGTGACCTGCCCGGTGGGTAGGACCCTTCACTCTTTGCGTTAGGTTAAGGCCATTCAGAGTTTCTAAAAGTAGGCTGGCTTTGGAGCAGCCGGCATCATCGACGTGAAGGTTAAAGTCGCCGAGAACAGTGAAGTGCGCGTGTTTTAGTGAAAGGTCAGCCACTATGTCATAGAAATCCCCAAGGTGTTGCGGTGGGGAGTTGGGGGGTCTATAGATGAGAATACCAGCCAGCACTAGATTGAAAGTGGAGGAGATACAGAAGTACATAGCTTCCAAAGGGTTAATATTGGGGATTTTTCTAGAGGATATCTCCCAACCTTGCCTAAGTATCACCGCAATCCCACCCCCAAGCTTGTTGTTAGTTCTGCTTATTCCTATGAAGCGATATTCTGGAGGTAAAGCTAAATTGAGATCTGGGTTGGAGGAGTCCCTGACCCATGTTTCAGTCAGAAACATTATATCCCAGGCATGGGTTATGCAATCTCCATGGCACAGGTTCTTTGCAGCTGGCATGTTAACCCTCTGGCTATTTTATGATGAGTTAAAACTGCCAAAAAACTCTAATCTCTATTCAGCAGGAACGCTAATCTTCAGACTTATCTTGACATTTTTATTGTTGCCTGAACACTGCAGCCCAGACAGGAAAACTGCAGCAGGTGCTTTTAAACCCATAAGTTATTTCCTAACTCAGCGCCCTCGAACTCGGCACCCCCTGAATTCAGCTCCAGGTGCAGCTGAACCGGTCGCACCACCCTAAAGCCAGCCCTGAATTCCTCTATGATACCATAGTCATTCAAATATTGATAACACTATCAAGCCACAGAAAAGACCTAGGGCACCCTTTAGGGCTTTACGGAAAGGGATAAGAGCTGTATGTAAATGGTCTCCCATGCTGCTAAAAGCACACTTCCGACACTTCCCACACCATTTAGGGGTGAGGAATTCTAGGTTTCAAAAAGTAAGCTTTTCCTGATGGGCCATCCACCAAAGCTTCACTGTGGTTTCAGAGTTTGAAGTCCCAAAATGTTTGGGTCAGGCTTTCTTCGCAGAGTTTCCTTGCCCAGATTTACTACGAGAAAGCATGGTGGGCCTAGGCAGGAGCAATCGCCAATGGCCATTGAGCTTTTGGATCTCAGAAAGATTCCTACCCCATTTGATAGAGCATGTTTCCTTCTCTTCCCGTTTACTGTTACTATCTTAAGACTATCCATTTAAATGTATTTCAAAACCAATCCTTTCTTCCCTCATTCTCACCCTCCCTACCAGTATGAGTCTGAAAGAAAACTTTGATTTATACTGTCCGATTTTTATTTATTCCCGAATGTCCGACCCCACGCTCTATCTGGCCCGACCACCTCACCCTCACCCACACACCGCTTGCTTTAGGGCAACTACCACGACCTCACCAATGCAGCCTGAGAACATTAAAGGCTGAACATGAAGAGCAGTGCTGTCACTGCTCCCCACTCCCGCGCACCCAGCACACTAGTCACACTCTCCAACCAGCAATGCTTCTTCCATTCCATCATTCCGAACTCTTTTTCATTTATTCACAGTTATTGATTGCTACAAACTTTTTTTTACTGGAACGCAGGTCTAAATGAATTAATCAGAAAAAATCAAGACAGAAAATATGTCAAATATGTAGATCTATACGGGTGGGCATATCAAGTCCAACCTCCACAAAGAGCAGAGGAGCTCAGTGTATCCTTTATGCCTTTTCATCCTCATGAAATATTGAATACCATAGCAAAGAAGGGTAAAAAAGAACAGCAGATCTTCCTATGGTATTTTGCAGTTTGAAAAGCCAGACTCCTGAAGATAAAACAAAAAATAAGACAGGAGGGGTAGTGATGCTACATAATTCTAGATAGTGCGAGGCCAGCTGCCACATTTGGTGGGGAGAAGGGAACAAGGGAAGATGGACTGACTTCCGGTCAGGGTGACACGCAGCATGTACTTGGATGGCCACTGGCTAACCTTCATTACCATGTTGGTGCTGGCTCACCTGTGGCATTAGATGGTAGACTGCTTAACACTTCTCAGACCCCCATGATTGTAAGATTACATCTGCATTACCTGGTTTAAAGGTTCTCACACTTTTGATGTAGATTCATAAAGACAACCTTGTTCTTGCTATTCTCCTCCACTTTGCTCCCAACAGTGGGAATGCTGGATTCCTTTCCAGCATAAATGTATGCATGGCCAGGTATTTTTCCATTGAAGCATTAGCTTGGAGGCCAGGGACCATTTTTGCGCTTTTTAATCGCTGAGTCCAGTATTTTGTTTCCTGGCATACTGATAAATATTAAGGGGCAGATTTACAAGCCCCTTGCGCCACTTTTGCGTCACTTTTCCCATGTTAAAAGTGACGCAAAAGTGGCGCAAGGGGCTTGTAAATCTGCCCCTAAGTGTTTGTTATGTGCATAATGAAGACCGCAAAGCCCTCCACATCTTACCTGGTATTTCAGACCCTCTGTGTCACTTAGGGCACTTATTCTTTGTACTGTAGTCCAACCTCCCACGTGTAAAGGACCCCCCTTTGCCTCTCACGTGTGGCATCTTCTTTAGATCATAAGGCACATTCGCATGAAAAAATGTAAGTAATACCATCATGCCCACGTATTTGTGTGATCCAAATGGTAAAAGCATGGTTTCCTTTCTCAAAAATGATGCCGTGGGCTGTTCGGTGTCAAGAGTGAAGAGGTAACTAGAATTCTAACATCTTACATTCGGTTCGCGCAGAGCAGGCATTCATTGGCATAGGTCTCCCCGTCAGTACCGCACACTGGTGAGAAATTCAAGGGGCAAAATGAAGCAGCCGACTCAAAACAGACGGGCTGGAAAACAAAACACCAGTAACGAATAATCATTAACATACTATAAAAGTAAGTAAATGGTTGAATACATTAAGTCATTCTGTTAATCTTGACATTGCTAGCAACTGACAATCATGAACTTGCTGATGTGGATTTTTGAGGTATGGCAACCAAGAAGCGGGAAAATAAATAAATAAAAGTCGTGCACAGTATTTACTCCTCTCTGGGTTCTGCGCTCACTCCCCTCTCCCCATCAATAACAAACACGGAAACATGGAGAGCACCCTGAGCATTCCTATAACGTGTGCATGTTGTACCTTTTCACTTTACAATGAAATGGAATGGATGCTATATTGCCTGGGTTTGCAGCATGTATATAACTCTTCAGACCTGTGACGAGTTTGCAGTGTTCTAGTATGCATGGGGTTCCTGGCAGCCCATTTGGACTGCATAGTCGAAAAGGGTGTAAGTTGTAGTTTGACATAAATGGAGATGTTGGGTGAGGTACATGTGGTTTGTTGATGTGGTCTAAACATAATGCAGCAACACTGATACGTGTAAACGCGTAAGTACACATGTAGACACGTACTATATCTAGAAATGTTTAACAACTCAATATACAACACAAGCCTTTCAGGGGCAGAATATTCCTACCGCTTTAAGGATATTAACTAACCTGTAAATAACAACGTGCATGCAGGGTTCACAGTATATATACTTGATTGAACTGAGCGGGTAAAGCCATTAAAGAGTCTTACATTTAAAAAACAAAACTAAACAGATCTGTGAGGCTTGATGGGCCACAAAAAGCGTAGTAAAATGTTGCAATTAGCATAATCGAACAATATAAATCAAGAGATTTGCCTTACGTCGAATGTGAGTAACTCACCAAGTCCTGTTTTTTGTCTGCACTTAAAATGGGAAAAGAAAAACTTAAAGCACCACAGCACAAACCTCAGATTCTGGCCTGGATAAACTATTGATGGCTGACATGAAATAAACTTGAGAGTTCAGTAAAAGATGCCAGATTCTCTAATAAAGTGCTGCATTTGCTACACACAGACTCAGAGGCCCTTCTCTCAGCTTCCCTCAGACACTGTTGATATTACATAGGTGGACATGACATCGCTTTATCTACCTTTTGAATGGGAGAGTGGCTCTTTCAATAATTTAGCTTCGTTCAACTCCAAACCATCCACACCTCTCTGCAATAATGTTGGCAATGAGCGCAATTAAACAATAATGGACGTTACTAGCTGTCAGTGCTACATCATTTTGTGGGGTTATTTTATTTATTCATAGGTTTATTTCTTTTTAACTTGAAATCAATCACTACCCAATAAAACTCCACAGTTTTTAATGTCAACTTAAACTTCCAACTTGTTCAATTGGAGTGTTAAGGTGGACGTTATTGATTTTAATGTGGGGCCCACTTTAGCATCTAATCCTACAGGTTTGTTGTCTGCTACTACAATTATATCCTGCTAGGGCCAACATCTTCCTACAAAATTTACCACTGAACATGTTTGCATTAGATTTGGCCTCTTTTGCGCATATGGCAAAATGAAGATGTTCTTAGACAAGGTATTCTATGGCAACCAAATTGATGTTAGTATTTTTCTCCCAGTTAGTGAATAGCTTGGGTTTTCCACCCAACAATGCCCTGAGTACATTTACAAGAAACTCACCCCTAACCTCCTGTTTTATTTTACTCCACTCACTAGCATAATAGTCCTGAGGCTTGCTTGGATTTTTGGCAGATGCTTTGCCTGAGAGTTGAGACGCATCATAACACCCCTATGCAACATTATATACAGTAATTCAAATGAAAGATATTCCATGGAAAGTAAAAGTATTTTATGATTTGTGCCCTACAGACTGGCCGGCCCCATGCTGTCTGATCCTCCAGCAAGATGGCACTCACTTTACACACATCGGAAAAGCGCTTGTCGCCGTCACACATCTATTACATGCCCAGCATTTGCTTTCATTTTGAGAAATGCTTGGTCAATCAGAGAACACACTATTCTCTGTACTCCGTCCCAAGCCAACAATATTTGTCACCTCACTACTTGGAAACATGCATAGATGGATTTCCAGCATGGGTGACAGGAACCAGAAAAAGTGCTATGTGTGAAATGTATTTCTATTTAGGCACAAAACACTTGGAGAACTTCAAAGGGTCAAAGACAGGAGTAAGGTATAAAGCATTATATTTCATCCTCCCAAAAGCCAATTTTTTTAGTCCAGGGGTTCAATCAGTGACTACTTTGGCCCTAAGGACCCCATCCCTCTGTGGCCATGGGGTCGCTTTTTATAAATTCGGAAGGGGGCACATGGCCTCCCCTCCCTGAGCCTTTTTAGGCCCCAAGCACCCCATCCCCTTGTGGCTGAGTTTTCAACATTAGGGTGGGGGCATGCAGTGGTCGTAGATTGGCCCCAGGGGCCCCACACCCCAGGGCCTGATACTGGTGCAGTGTGTTGGGGACCTCATCTGCCAGGAGACTGGTGTTCCCTGACTGGGAAAGTGCAAGCATGTAATATAATCTTTATTCCCTGAGGTGAGAGGAGAGAAAATCTTGCTCTTGCAATAATAAGCAGAATCCATTAAGTAAGTGCTTATTTTTCTCACTGTCACTGGGGACAACATTAACAACACATGTGTGTTTCATATGACCCATACTATCTTTTGCTGATATTTTCTAATTCGTTTTTTCAGCAACTATCACCAAGAGTCCGTCTCTCTCTGACACTGGAGCCTGCGGGCCCGTCTTTGTCATTTAGTTCCGCCACATGCCCTGGTGGACTAAGGGTAACTATTTTGCCCATTTCGACTCTGTCTCATATTTCCTATTTTCATCACCTTAATTTACTAAAGGCCCCATTTCTAATCACTTGTAGGTGCCCCCCACGGTCCCTATTTGGACAAAGGTGCAAACCATGCCAACTAGAGACCCCAAATCTAACAAAGACCCTTCTGTAAGGAGTAGAATTTCCTACACTAATCCTGGGTCGAAACGTCAACAGCTCTATGTTTTGTGTACCAAATGCAGACAACAGTGATAGCTCACTGTGTCTTCTCTGACATTCTGGTTTTGTAAATAATTTAGCCTTCATTAAGGCTGGACAGGCCTTTTATGTTTTTGATGTATATACTGTTCACTGCCCTCCCTCTCTCACCTACCCTCACCTTTGCACATTGCTGCACCATTCCCTCCCTCCTCCCCTTTTGGGGCACCTATGCACAACTTTATTGACAAATGTGCTGTTTTTTTACCATGATATAATATATGTTCAACTTGATTACATATTTTCAACATGAATAAGTATTGTTTATAATTGATTTAACAGGTGATGTTGATATTTATGTAATATTGTGTTTCCACTGGGACCACCCACCTTTATGTCCCGTATTTTACCCAGGTCCTATTGACGTGTCTGGACAACCCCATTGTTTTGTAACTCTTGCCCAGGCGGGAGCAAAGTGAAAGAGCTGCCTCCAGCCAGCTCCACAGTTCGTGCTGACTAGGGAGCCAGCTGGAGTTGCGGGAGCCTTTGGTCTCCCGCCACAGCCCACAGCATTGCCATATGTTGTGAGGTCCCGAGGTGGGCACTGCGGCATCCACTGGAAAAAGAAATTACTGGCTCATTATGGGTGCTGCCTTTGGGCCCCCCTCGCATCCCCCACCATTGCCATATAGGGTGCATGCCCTAGTGGACACCGGGGTTCCCACTTTTAAAAAAAATGGGACACCACCAAGCATTTTATTTAATGTTCTGGAGGGCTACTGGGAGTGCAGCAGCCCAACAAACATGTTAAAAATAAAACAGTAAGTCTCCTGGGTCATTGAATCCATGACCCCTGGAGAGCTTACCATATTTTGTACATCACTCTAAATTGGAGCTGTATGCTGTTCAGCTGGAGTGCAGGGACCTCTCGTGGTCATTTTGTGGCATGGAAAAATGTTTAAAAAAAACAGATTCAAAAACATGTTTAATATTTTATTTTAAATAATGCTTTATTGAAAATAGAATCACTATTATTAAACATAACAACGTGGCAATTTATGAAATATCCATTTGATTATAGTTTTTGGTGACTTTTTGACAAAGCCAATAGATCTGTTTTATATAAGTTGATGTGCTAACGCCTTTATAAAACCAACAAACCCATTGACACTTTGACAAAGACAATAGGTCTGCCTTACTTAAAATGAAACCCTTCGCAGTGTTACATGATATAGTTAGTTGTGCGCATAGGGGGTGTGGGCACCCATGAGGAGCTAGACACAGGGCCTGGCAGCGCCAAACCCCACACCATGCACAGCAATGGGCATCTTATTTTAGATTTAAAAAACATAGAAATTCACTGAAAAAAAGGTTAAAGTGTTATTATAGTTAGGAATTGTAATAATACCTTTCAAATAACCGTAGAAATATATTGAAAAAATGAAAGGTTAAAGGGATTGTATAGTTAGGTGAAAATATCAAACATCGTTTTCAACAATCAAAACCACTGAAGTTAAACAGTTATAATCTCAAGTAACTATAACTTGTGTTGTAAAGTAATTATATCTCTCACCCCACCATGCACTGCTAATTAGCGCCCATATTACATCACTCATGACATGTTCCATGACATCATTGATATCATGAATGCAACATCTGAAATTACATCATTGATGACATCACTGTGCATGGCAGGGGGGCAAGTCATAGTTACTTTAGGGTTTGAGTTGTGGTTACTTGAGATAACTATAACTGGTGAATTAGTATGGTTTTGTTAGTTTAAAATGGTATGTTTTAACCAACATTTTCACCAAACTATACCATACCGTTAACCTTTGTTTTTTCAATGAATGTATTTATAGATATATACACACATGTGGGACCTGGCCCTTTCTTCAGAGTCACCCCCAAACCATTTGCTTTCCTCCTTCACTTTTTACTCAATTTCTTTTTTTTCTGGCTTTACTACTCTGTACACTTTACCACTGCTAGCCAGTACTAAGTGCATATGCTCTCTACTTAAAGCATGGTAAGATTGGCTTATCTACAATTGCCATATTTAATTTACTTATACATTCCTGTAAAGTGCACTACATGTGTCCAGGGTCTGTAAATTAAATGCTACTAGTGGGCCTGCGATACAAAAGGGGATGATGGACGGAACGTTTGAGCCAATCAAACACTCACCCCCAGTCAACTGATCTGGGTTTAATCCATCATCATTCTTTAGCTCACTCCACCACCCCAGTTCAGACATGGCCATATGCAAATCAGTCTGACCCTGTGCCTCGTGGGAACAGTCCAGCCCGAACTGCCAAGCCATGTCTTCCCTGGACCGGAAACAAGCATCCTAGGACCGGTTTCTGGCATTCCAGCCGTCATCAGCCAGGCTTGCTTGAATCCAGTGGCAAAGTGAGCAAGGGACCCACGTCTGGGCATACCCGCCAACTTAGGGCGAACAAAGCGATACAAAGGGATGATGGACGGAACGTTGAGCCAATCAAACACTCACCCCAGTCAACTGATCTGGGTTTAATCCATCATCATTCTTTAGCTCACTCCACCACCCCAGTTCAGACATGGCCATATGCAAATCAGTCTGACCCTGTGCCTCATGGGAACAGTCCAGCCCGAACTGCCAAGCAATGTCTTCCCTGGACCGGAAACAAGCATCCTAGGACCGGTTTCTGGCATTCCAGCCGTCATCAGCCAGGCTTGCTTGAATCCAGTGGCAAAGTGAGCAAGGGACCCACGTCTGGGCATACCCCGTCAACTTAGGGCGAACAAAGCGATACAAAGGGGATGATGGACGGAACGTTTGAGCCAATCAAACACTCACCCCAGTCAACTGATCTGGGTTTAATCCATCATCATTCTTTAGCTCACTCCACCACCCCAGTTCAGACATGGCCATATGCAAATCAGTCTGACCCTGTGCCTCATGGGAACAGTCCAGCCCGAACTGCCAAGCCATGTCTTCCCTGGACCGGAAACAAGCATCCTAGGACCGGTTTCTGGCATTCCAGCCGTCATCAGCCAGGCTTGCTTGAATCCAGTGGCAAAGTGAGCAAGGGACCCACGTCTGGGCATACTCCGCCAACTTAGGGCGAACAAAGCGATACAAAAGGGATGATGGACGGAACGTTTGAGCCAATCAAACACTCACCCCAGTCAACTGATCTGGGTTTAATCCATCATCATCTTTAGCTCACTCCACCACCCCAGTTCAGACATGGCCATATGCAAATCAGTCTGACCCTGTGCCTCATGGGAACAGTCCAGCCTGAACTGCCAAGCCATGTCTTCCCTGGACCGGAAACAGCATCCTAGGACCAGTTTCTGGCATTCCAGCCGTCATCAGCCAGGCTTGCTTGAATTCAGTGGCAAAGTGAGCAAGGGACCCACGTCTGGGCATACCGCCAACTTAGGGCGAACAAAGCGATACAAAGGGGATGATGGACGGAACGCTTGAGCCAATCAAACACTCACCCCAGTCAACTGATCTGGGTTTAATCCATCATCATTCTTTAGCTCACTCACTACCCCAGTTCAGACATGGCCATATGCAAATCAGTCTGACCCTGTGCTCATGGGAACAGTCCAGCTCGAACTGCCAAGCCATGTCTTCCTGGACCGGAAACAAGCATCCTAGGACCGGTCTCTGGCATTCCAGCCGTCATCAGCCAGGCTTGCTTGAATCCAGTGGCAAAGTGAGCAAGGGACCACGTCTGGGCATACCCCACAACTTAGGGCGAACAAGCGATACAAAAGGATGATGGACGGAACGCTTGAGCCAATCAAACACTCACTCCAGTCAACTGATCTGGGTTTAATCCATCATCATTCTTTAGCTCACTCCACCACCCCAGTTCAGACATGGCCATATGCAAATCAGTCTGACCCTGTGCCTCATGGGAACAGTCCAGCCGAACTGCCAAGCCATGTCTTCCCTGGACCGGAAACAAGCATCCTAGGACCGGTTTCTGGCATTTCAGCCGTCATCAGCCAGGCTTGCTTGAATCCAGTGGCAAAGTGAGCAAGGGACCACGCCTGGGCATACCCTGCCAACTTAGGGCTAACAGCGATACAAAGGGGATGATGGACGGAACGTTTGAGCCAATCAAACACTCACCCCAGTCAACTGATCTGGGTTTAATCCATCATCATTCTTTAGCTCACTCCACCACCCCAGTTCAGACATGGCCATATGCAAATCAGTCTGACCCTGTGCCTCATGGGAACAGTCCAGCCGAACTGCCAAGCCATGTCTTCCTGGACCGGAAACAAGCATCCTAGGACCGGTTTCTGGCATTCCAGCCGTCATCAGCCAGGCTTGCTTGAATCCAGTGGCAAAGTGAGCAGGGACCCACGTCTTAGCATACCCCGCCAACTTAGGCTGAACAAGCGATACAAAAGGGGATGATGGACGGAACGTTTGAGCCAATCAAACACTCACCCCCAGTCAACTGATCTGGGTTTAATCCATCATCATTCTTTAGCTTTAGCTTGTTTCCGGTCCAGGGAAGACATGGCTTGGCAGTTCGGGCTGGACTGTTCCCATGAGGCACAGGGTCAGACTGATTTGCATATGGCCATGTCTGAACTGGGGTGGTGGAGTGAGCTAAAGAATGATGATGGATTAAACCCAGATCAGTTGACTGGGGGTGAGTGTTTGATTGGCTCAAACGTCCGTCCATCGTCCTCTTTGTATCGCTTTGTTCACCCTAATTTGGCGGGGGTATGCCCAGACGTGGGTCCCTTGCTCACTTTGCCACTGGATTCAAGCAAGCCTGGCTGATGACGGCTGGAATGCCAGAAACCGGTCCTAGGATGCTTGTTTCCGGTCCAGGGAAGACATGGCTTGGCAGTTCGGGCTGGACTGTTCCCATGAGGCACAGGGTCAGACTGATTTGCATATGGCCATGTCTGAACTGGGGTGGTGGAGTGAGCTAAAGAATGATGATGGATTAAACCCAGATCAGTTGACTGGGGGTGAGTGTTTGATTGGCTCAAACGTTCGGCCCATCGTCCTCTTTGTATCGCTTTGTTCGCCCTAAGTTGGCGGGGGTATGCCCAGACGTGGGTCCCTTGCTCACTTTGCCACTGGATTCAAGCAAGCCTGGCTGATGACGGCTGGAATGCCAGAAACCGGTCCTAGGATGCTTGTTTCCGGTCCAGGAAGACATGGCTTGGCAGTTCGGGCTGGACTGTTCCCATGAGGCACAGGGTCAGACTGATTTGCATATGGCCATGTCTGAACTGGGGTGGTGGAGTGAGCTAAAGAATGATGATGGATTAAACCCAGATCAGTTGACTGGGGGTGAGTGTTTGATTGGCTCAAACGTTCCGTCCATCGTCCTCTTTGTATCGCTTTGTTCGCCCTAAGTTGGCGGGGCATGCCCAGACGTGGGTCCCTTGCTCACTTTGCCACTGGATTCAAGCAAGCCTGGCTGATGACGGCTGGAATGCCAGAAACCGGTCCTAGGATGCTTGTTTCCGGTCCAGGGAAGACATGGCTTGGCAGTTCGGGCTGGACTGTTCCCATGAGGCACAGGGTCAGACTGATTTGCATATGGCCATGTCTGAACTGGGGTGGTGGAGTGAGCTAAAGAATGATGATGGATTAAACCCAGATCAGTTGACTGGGGGTGAGTGTTTGATTGGCTCAAACGTTCCGTCCATCGTCCTCTTTGTATCGCTTTGTTCGCCCTAAGTTGGCGGGGGTATGCCCAGACGTGGGTCCCTTGCTCACTTTGCCACTGGATTCAAGCAAGCCTGGCTGATGATGGCTGGAATGCCAGAAACCGGTCCTAGGATGCTTGTTTCCGGTCCAGGGAAGACATGGCTTGGCAGTTCGGGCTGGACTGTTCCCATGAGGCACAGGGTCAGACTGATTTGCATATGGCCATGTCTGAACTGGGGTGGTGGAGTGAGCTAAAGAATGATGATGAATTAAACCCAGATCAGTTGACTGGGGTGAGTGTTTGATTGGCTCAAACGTTCTGTCCATCGTCCTCTTTGTATCGCTTGTTCGCCCTAAGTTGGCGGGGGTATGCCCAGACGTGGGTCCCTTGCTCACTTTGCCACTGGATTCAAGCAAGCCTGGCTGATGAAGGCTGGAATGCCAGAAACCGGTCCTAGGATGCTTGTTTCCGGTCCAGGGAAGACATGGCTTGGCAGTTCGGGCTGGACTGTTCCCATGAGGCACAGGGTCAGACTGATTTGCATATGGCCATGTCTGAACTGGGGTGGTGGAGTGAGCTTAAGAATGATGATGGATTAAACCCAGATCAGTTGACTGGGGGTGAGTGTTTGATTGGCTCAAACGTTCCGTCCATCGGTCCTCTTTGTATCGCTTGTTCGCCCTAAGTTGGCGGGGGTATGCCCAGACGTGGGTCCCTTGCTCACTTTGCCACTGGATTCAAGCAAGCCTGTCTGATGACGGCTGGAATGCCAGAAACCGGTCCTAGGATGCTTGTTTCCGGTCCAGGGAAGACATGGCTTGGCAGTTCGGGCTGGACTGTTCCCATGAGGCACAGGGTCAGACTGATTTGCATATGGCCATGTCTGAACTGGGGTGGTGGAGTGAGCTAAAGAATGATGATGGATTAAACCCAGATCAGTTGACTGGGGTGAGTGTTTGATTGGCTCAAACGTTCCGTCCATCGTCCTCTTTGTATCGCTTGTTCTCCCTAGGTTGGCGGGGGTATGCCCAGACGTGGGTCCCTTGCTCACTTTGCCACTGGATTCAAGCAAGCCTGGCTGATGACGGCTGGAAAGCCAGAAACCGGTCCTAGGATGCTTGTTTCCGTTCCAGGGAAGACATGGCTTGGCAGTTCGGGCTGGACTGTTCCCATGAGGCACAGGGTCAGACTGATTTGCATATGGCCATGTCTGAACTGGGGTGGTGGAGTGAGCTAAAGAATGATGATGGATTAAACCCAGATCAGTTGACTGGGGGTGAGTGTTTGATTGGCTCAAACGTTCCGTCCATCGTCCTCTTTGTATAGCTTTGTTCGCCCTAAGTTGGCGGGGGTATGCCCAGACGTGGGTCCCTTGCTCACTTTGCCACTGGATTCAAGCAAGCCTGGCTGATGACGGCTGGAATGCCAGAAACCGGTCCTAGGATGCTTGTTTCCGGTCCAGGGAAGACATGGCTTGGCAGTTCGGGCTGGACTGTTCCCATGAGGCACAGGGTCAGACTGATTTGCATATGGCCATGTCTGAACTGGGGTGGTGGAGTGAGCTAAAGAATGATGATGGATTAAACCCAGATCAGTTGACTGGGGGTGAGTGTTTGATTGGCTCAAACGTTCCGTCCATCGTCCTCTCTTTGTATCGCTTTGTTCGCCCTAAGTTGGCGGGGGTATGCCCAGACGTGGGTCCCTTGCTCACTTTGCCACTGGATTCAAGCAAGCCTGGCTGATGACGGCTGGAATGCCAGAAACCGGTCCTAGGATGCTTGTTTCCGGTCCAGGGAAGACATGGCTTGGCAGTTCGGGCTGGACTGTTCCCATGAGGCACAGGGTCAGACTGATTTGCATATGGCCATGTCTGAACTGGGGTGGTGGAGTGAGCTAAATAATGATGATGGATTAAACCCAGATCAGTTGACTGGGGGTGAGTGTTTGATTGGCTCAAACGTTCCGTCCATCGTCCTCTTTTGTATCGCTTTGTTTGCCCTAAGTTGGCGGGGGTATGCCCAGACGTGGGTCCCTTGCTCACTTTGCCACTGGATTCAAGCAAGCCTGGCTGATGACGGCTGGAATGCCAGAAACCGGTCCTAGGATGCTTGTTTCTGGTCCAGGGAAGACATGGCTTGGCAGTTCGGGCTGGACTGTTCCCATGAGGCACAGGGTCAGACTGATTTGCATATGGCCATGTCTGAACTGGGGTGGTGGAGTGAGCTAAAGAATGATGATGGATTAAACCCAGATCAGTTGACTGGGGGTGAGTGTTTGATTGGCTCAAACGTTCCGTCCATCGTCCTCTTTTGTATCGCTTTGTTCGCCCTAAGTTGGCGGGGGTATGCCCAGACGTGGGTCCCTTGCTCACTTTGCCACTGGATTCAAGCAAGCCTGGCTGATGACGGCTGGAATGCCAGAAACCAGTCCTAGGATGCTTGTTTCCGGTCCAGGGAAGACATGGCTTGGCAGTTCGGGCTGGACTGTTCCCATGAGGCACAGGGTCAGACTGATTTGCATATGGCCATGTCTGAACTGGGGTGGTGGAGTGAGCTAAAGAATGATGATGGATTAAACCCAGATCAGTTGACTGGGGTGAGTGTTTGATTGGCTCAAACATTCCGTCCATCGTCCTCTTTGTATCGCTTTGTTCGCCCTAAGTTGGCGGGGGTATGCCCAGACGTGGGTCCCTTGCTCACTTTGCCACTGGATTCAAGCAAGCCTGGCTGATGACGGCTGGAATGCCAGAAACCGGTCCTAGGATGCTTGTTTCCGGTCCAGGGAAGACATGGCTTGGCAGTTTGGGCTGGACTGTTCCCATGAGGCACAGGGTCAGACTGATTTGCATATGGCCATGTCTGAACTGGGGTGGTGGAGTGAGCTAAAGAATGATGATGGATTAAACCCAGATCAGTTGACTGGGGGTGAGTGTTTGATTGGCTCAAACGTTCCGTCCATCGTCCTCTTTTGTATCGCTTTGTTCGCCCTAAGTTGGCGGGGGTATGCCCAGACGTGGGTCCCTTGCTCACTTTGCCACTGGATTCAAGCAAGCCTGGCTGATGACGGCTGGAATGCCAGAAACCGGTCCTAGGATGCTTGTTTCCGGTCCAGGGAAGACATGGCTTGGCAGTTCGGGCTGGACTGTTCCCATGAGGCACAGGGTCAGATTGATTTGCATATGGCCATGTCTGAACTGGGGTGGTGGAGTGAGCTAAAGAATGATGATGGATTAAACCCAGATCAGTTGACTGGGGGTGAGTGTTTGATTGGCTCAAACGTTCCGTCCATCGTCCTCTTTTGTATCACTAGTGGGCCTGCAGCACTGATTGTGCCACCCACTTAAGTAGCCATGTAAACATGTTGCAGGCCTGCCATTGCAGAGCATGTGTGTGCAGTTTTAAACTGCCATGTCAACCTGGCAAGTTAACCCTCTTGCCAGGCCTAAACTTGCCTTTTTAATGCATATAAGTCACCCCAAGGGACTGGACAGCCCCATGGGCAGGGTGCAGTGTATTGAAAAAGTTGGACATGTACTTTTACGTTTTACATGTCATGGTGGTGAAAAACAATTAAATTCGATTTTCACTACTGCAAGGACTATCTCTCCCATAGGTTAATATTGTCATTATCTTATTACACTTTATAAGTGTAATTTTCAATTGGGAAAAGATAGACTTTTCGAGCTAGGTGTCTCTGGACTAACAATTTAAAATCACAACTTATGGTAAAGTTGGATTTTAAGTTCCAAGTCTGAAAATGCCACTTTTAGAAAGTTCAATGGTATATATACAGCTGGAGTGCACTCGTTTAAACTCAATCAAACATAATAAACATTTCATCAGAAGTTCATAAAAATACAGTGTGGACCTAGTGAGGGGCTCTGCCAGCCACCTAAAAGCAATGAAGCCTGGATATATAACCAAGACTACTAAGTACACTACAACAAGTCACTGAAAAGTGTACATAAATTACAAACAACAGCTCAACTGATTATTGCAAAATGAAACAGTTCTTAATCCAAGTGAATCATCAATGACTCAATGTATCCACACTTCCAAACAAGTGATCAAACTTGAAGAGTCGTTCAATCTGCTTTTATTTCCATGAGTTGCAGATGAAGTCAAATTCATGAAGGAAACTCAAAACGCTTAATGTCAGCAAGAAGGTTGAAAATGTGATTATTCCCAATGCATTTCGGGCTTTTTCACTAGCCTTTCGTCAGGGGAACCTAAAAACATTGACACAATTAAATAGCTACTGGCAACATTTTTGCAAATTCACAAAATGTATATAAGAGAGGCTCAAAGCAAGGGCAGGGCAAATGTGCATAATGATGGCAAGCGGGATAACACTAGACGATGGCCACACTTAGTGACAAAAGAAAAAATCACACACAGAATACTACTCAAATCATAATGACTGATGTGACTGCTACGTAAGGGTAAACCGTGCGTGCCGTTTAAGCTCTCGAGTGACTTAAAACCAGTGTGACTGCGAAATAGCGAAAAGAAACCATGCATGCCGTTATGTGCTCACAAACGTGCTTCCCATATTAAACCAAAGTGTCGAAAACACCTACACATGCTATCGTGTTGAGCAAAATAAGCTCAAAACCGTACCTTTAACAAAAACGCCAGACTAAAATGTGGTATCAGCACCACAAGCTGAAAAACGAAAAAAACATCAGAAAGGGGAATGTAAATCAATGCGTCAGGAAGAAATAACTCCGACGAAATCAGTGTCTTACCAAGTTGTGGATTAACGTGAAACCGACTCCAAATCTCCTACTAGCCCAAACGTGAAGAACACAACAAAGCGAGTGAATACGAGTGCGTTACTATTTCAAACGCATCCGGCTATGACGTACCTGACGTCCACAATGGCCATAGAAATGGGACTGTGAAAGTTGTACGGGATAGGTGCGGTTAAATAAAGTTCACCCATCAAAATACGATAAGTAAAAAAACAAAAACTGCAAGGCATTGGATAATAAAAGGCATTGGAAATTTTTGTGGTCATGCTGAAAATAAAACGGTGAATGTGACCGGAAAAAGAAAAGCTGAACTCATATTCTGTGAAAATGAAGAGTCACAACCACTGTAATACTCATAAATAACAGTTGGCAATATCACAACACTATGACTCTTGCGAGAAATATAATAATACCCCTATGTTGATACAGTGCCAAAACTTAACAATTGATAAACAAATCAAACTGTGAGTGAGGCAAAAGGAGAACCTGTACTAATACAATGATGAAACCTATCTAGAAGTTGGCAAAGCTGAAGAGAATATAATAATACCCCTATGTTGATACAGTGCCAAAACTTAAGAAGTGATAAACAAATCAAACTGTGAGTGAGGCAAAAGGAGAACCTGTACTAATAAAATGATGGAACCTATCTAAAAGTTGGCAAAGCTGAAGAGAACCTATACTAATACAGTGTGACCGCCTATCTAAAGTGTAACGTAGTGTGACCCAATGAACTGGTGATGAACAAAGCAGAACCTGTACTAATACAATGATAAAACCTATCTGAAAATTGGCAAAGCTGAAGAGAACCTATACTAATACAGTGTGACTGCCTATCTAAAGTGTAACATAGTGTGACCCAACGAACTGCATAGACATGTGTGAAAGCGAATAACAAGTTGGCATTTTCTTACTTTAACCATTCTTTGCCTTCTACCTGTCTCCAGTTCACATCTGGGGTGGGTGACAGCTGGGCCTTGTGCATTCCCTCTAGACAGCTACACACAATGGGAGCTTAGGTGTAAGTTGATGGACCTTAATATGCCATTAACTGGTTTGCTGGGGGGAGCTAAGCACAGCCCCACTTGCACCTGAATAGACTGTGCCGTCTCCTCACATTAGTCCTAACAACCCTGTATTGTCACTCCAGCCAGCTTGGAGCCAGGATAGGGGGGGAAGGGGATTCCCTGCACTTCAAAGCCACTGTCTAGAAGCTTCTTCCACCTTCCAGAACCAGGCACCAAAGTATAAATACTGAGCCTCAGCCAACACCACCTCAGTGCACTTTTGGGACCTGAGGAGATTCTGCCAGGAAGTAGAGCTGTTGCGCTGCAGGAGGGACTGCCACATTGCTAACTGCTAACTGCTTTGCTGTGTTGGCCTGCTGCCTGCTGATTGCTGAACTGTAGGAGGGTCTACCACTTTGCTACTTGCTCTGCTGTGTTGGCCAGCTGCCTTTTGCCTGGCAGTGAGAAGGACGGGACCTACACTCTACAACCTCTACAAAGATAACTTGAGTAACTCCAAGGGCTTGTTGGCTTGCCCCATGATCAGATGTCTCAGGGACATCAGAGACTTCATTTTTCCCTACATGGCTGCTAGACTCTGCGATTCATGAGTCCCACAGCTGAGTTTGTCTAAGATCAGCACTTCGTGTCTGATCGGCAGCTGAGTTTGTCAAGGAGCAGTGTTGCATAGCTGCGCACTGATCGAAGTTGCCACGTTCCCTACCGACGCCATGCCAAGGGGAAACCTCCCAGCGCGGTTCAACATCAATGTGTTGCTTGTATTACCTGGGGTTGGACCAGTCACTCGGGTCCTGATTACGCGGCTCATCAGCCCATCTATATGAGGAGAACCAACGCTTGTTTGTTTATTGTACACCTGCAACGTTAAATGATTACAACACAATAGCTTCAATCTTAGCTTAGGCCATTTGACCTTAGGGGTCAAAAATGCCAGCTCCTTTTTGGCAATATGAAGGGAAAAAATAATTGTCAGTCACATAGAAATCACAAAAAAAGATGTGTACACAGCATATAGTAAGAGTAAGTGGTGCTAAATAAGTACATTCAGTTACTCAGTCTTTCTCACTCCTCTCTAATTCATTCATTCATTCATCCTCCATCTCGGTGTTCATTCACTCACACACAGATGGTCATTTAGAGTTCCTCAGTAATAGTATGACAGGGCAGTATCGATATTGTGTACACTTCAAAATAATTACGTGTTCAGAAGGATGCAGCAATATGTACTGAAAATAAAGAAGCACATCATCGCATTTGTGACAATGTCAGGTGGCACATAACTGTAAATAGCTAATGTACATAATTGCGCACACAGTTAGTTAAATTACTGTAATGTGTTCCCCAGTTAGTGACAAAAAGCCGTAAATACTGGTTTTATATGTCACCACCCAATTGCATTAATCGTAGATTTACCATAACATTCTAAATGAGAACCATAAATTAAGCATGGAAACAGGGCGCGGGTTAAGTGGATTCTAACATTTAACAGCTGTTAGGGGATAGGCAGACAGACTGAAACTGATGATCTTGTCTGTCTGTATAAGAGAACTTTGCATTGCTGTTGATTCTCCTAGAGAGAGTGAGGGAGAGAGAGAGAGAGGGAGAGAGGGAGAGTGTGTGTGTGTGTGTGTGTGTGTGACAGAGAGAGCGACAAGAAAGCTTGCTTTGCTACTAATCAGGCTATCTGATTTTTTTTTGTGTGAGGAATCCCACAGATAGGAGTGCTGTGGTGGATGACTCACTTCTTTTAGCTCCTTACTGTCCCACAGCGACATATACTCTGTATGTCTGTTTCCTATCTTCTTGGTGGCCCTACCCCCTAATCGTGCTATCGCAGCAGTGTGTGTGACGGGATTTTCCTTATCAGAGTTGTAACACATATTGCACCTGGATACCCTTGACTACCCATCGCATGTCTGTCATTCATTAATGCCGATTTCTGTTGAGGTCAAACCGTGCAGTTACTCACTATTGTCAACTGTGATAAACTAAATGGCCCCACCATACACCGTTTGGGTCAGCCTTGTCCTGGGTGTTACCCATAGCAGGGTGTAGAAAGCCGAATCCACCTTTATAAAGAAGGTGTCAGGCACCCGATGTGGTATTTTCTGTAACAGACAAACACATTCTGGAAGGATGTATTTTTTGTAGAAAGCTGCCCTACCCATGAATGAGAGCAGTACCGCACTCCAGTGTTTGACATCCCTTAGGAAGGTCTTTAATACACTATGCAAATTATAGTCAAATAAAGCACCCTCAGCTCTCATTTACGCAGGTATCAAAACCGATTTTATTGCTCTCTTAAAGGAAAGGAACATTGAGACAACCTGTCCCACTTGGTCAATGGGTACAATACAGACCTTTTCCAGTTAATGCAAAGTCCAGAGTAGTGTCTATAAACCCTAAAGATTTCCGTAATTCTGTTCACAACTTCATCGGTTCCTTGACATAACACAGGACATTGTCAGCATACAGGAATATCAGTTCATCCAATGGAGGGACCCACCTAAGCCCTCTGATAAATGTATCCTGCCTAATCCAGCATATCAGTGGCTCCAGTACCAGGTCAAAAAGGATTGGTGAAAGAACGAAACCCTGTCTTATGCCTCTGCTCAGAATAAAGTGTTCCAGCACCACACCATTAACTCTAAATGTAGCTATGTGGTCACATAGACTAGTTTGACTGATTCAACTGAATCTTAGGGCTTGGTCGCATCTAGTGATACCTTTGCTGTGAGTCTGCCACTCTTTTGGAGTATTCCGTGCCTTGCACTTTGTGAAAGACTGCACCCTGTCTCACCTACCCCCACATCCAACAAATCCTAATAACTGAACAAAAGGTCAGAGAGATCGGATGGAAAGTGATATGGGCCTAAGTAACACTTGGGAGAGGATTGAGCGCCATGCAGAGAGTTTTGGACTCATCTGTCCAGTTCCCTGCAGAAGAGGCCTCAATATCGGGCACGGAAGGGAAGAAGGAAGGAGTGTGTGGTACCACCCAGGGAGGGAAGAATTTGGGTCAGGCCGACTTCTGAGCTGCGTTCATACCATCTGAACGTCTGGTGCACCACTAGGGTGAACGGCCATGCCCCTGCTGTCACTGGTCACATATGGAGCATATGGAGGACTAAGGGTCTTGTTAGATTTGGGGGTCTCTAGTTGGCAGAGGTAGGTACCTTTGACCAAATAGGGACCCTTGCGTCTAGTCAGGGTAAGGGGGTACACTCCTAAAATAACCCCTGCTCAGCCCCTTGGTAGCTTGGCACGAGCAGACAGGCTTATCTCAGAGGCAGTGTGTAAAGCATTTGTGAACACATACAGTAACCCAGTGACAACACTACAGATGGACACCACACAAGTTGTAGTATAAAAATAAGTATCTTTTATATAGATTTAACACAAGACCACAAACGACAAAAATCCACAATACTGTACTTCAAAAATAGTAGAATTAGCTTAGTTCTCTTTTAGATGGTCAACGCGACTCTTTGAATTCAATGTACCTTTGGATGCGTAACGCTATACAACGAAAGTGTTGCAGGGAAGGTGATGCGTCGGTTCCTTACACGCAAGAACGGTGATGCGTCGGGTCCCTACTGCTGCGTAGGGGATGCGTCGGTTCTTCTCCGTGTGGGGAGGTGATGCGTCGGTTTCATACTGCGCTTCCGTAACGATGCGACCAGCAGCGCCGTGATGCGATGAAGATCCGGTGCAATGAAACAAAATGGCGTCTTCTTCTTGATGCGACAACGATGCGTGCACGCCCAACGGCCGTGCGGCGACTCAACGATTCTTCTGAGCCGTGACAGGCCCTGCGACACGCTTCTCTGGTGATGCGACGGCATCTGCTGCGACGGCGACACTCTTCTCCAGCGTTGCGGGGCGCCTCGGTGATGCGATGCAACAGCGGCAGCGGTGGCACGCTTTCTCAGTGATGCGACGACAGCGGCTGCAGCAGCAACACTCTTCTCCGGTGATGCGACGGCGTCTGCTGCGACGGCGACACTCTTCTCCGGTGATGCGAGGCGCTTCGGGTGATGCAAGGGCGACAGCGGCAGCGGCGGCACGCTTCTCCGGTGATGCGACGGCATCTGCTGCGACACTCTTCTCCGGGGATGCAACGACAACGGCTGCGGCGGCGTCATGCTTCTTCGTCTTGAGTCGCGCTTCCAGCTCCCAGCGACACGCAGTCTCTTAGAAGGCCCAGCTCAACAGCAGGCACTTCAATTCCCAGCAAGGGAAGGCAGGGGAGCTGGTTGGTGAAGTCTGTTGTCCCTGAGACTTCAGCAGGAGGCAAGCTCTATCTCAAGCCTTTGGAGATCTTTTACAAGTTGATGAAAGTACACACAAAGTTCCTTTCTCCTTTCTTTGGCAGTCAGGCAACCACTGCAGGCCAATCCCCCAAACAGCACTCAGCTTAGGGACAGTCTCCTCCTCAGTTTCTCTGGTTCCTCTCCTCAGCAAAGGTTCTTCTTGTTTCCCAAAAGTGATCTAAAGTTCTGGGGTCTGGGTCCCTTCTTTTATACTCATATTCTCTTTCTTCTCTGAAGGCAGAGGCCTTTGCCTAGTCCAAACCAGTTCTGGTCAGTCCTGGAGCACTTTGTTGACAAGACTCCTTCTTTCCTTTCACAGTGTAGGCCAGGGACATCAGACGCACCACAGGAGGTGGAGACAGCATTGTGGAGGGAAGGCACAGCCCTATTCAGGTCCCAGGTGCAACTCCTCCCACCCATCTACATGCAGATCTCTCTATTCAGCCCTGTGCTGACTCACCCTGTCTCCTGGAATCCCCCAGCCCCTGTCACTCAAACTCCAGACAAGGAATACACAACCTAGCAGAGGCAGGCTTGGATAGTTAGGCAGGAAAATACCTACTTTCTAAAAGTGGTATTTTCAAACACAGAATGTTAAAACCAACTCCACCAAAAGATGTATTTTACCATTCTGAGTTCAGGCATACTAAATTTGTGTTTCTACCATGTTCCCTGGGTCAGTTAGGATTATAAGATGTAATAATCAAACTGCCCATTCTGGCCTATGGGGAACAGGTAGCCTTGCAATAGTGAAAAACGAAAATGGCTGTAATTCACTATTAGGACATGCCACACACACCAGGGCATGTCCTACCTTATACTTACAATGCACCCTGCCCTTGGGCCTACCATAGGGGTGTCTGATATGAAGAAAAGGGAAGGTTTAGGGACTGGCAAGTGGGTGCACTTGCCCAGTCAACATGGCAGTACCAGACTGCACACAGGCTCTGCAATGGCAGACCTGAGACACACTTTTACAGGCTGCTTCTGTGGGTGGCACAGCCAGTGCTGCAAGCCCACCAGCAGCATTTGGTTTACAAGCCCAGGGCACACTCAGTGCACTGTACTAGGGTCTGACAAGTAAACCAAACCAACCAATCATGGAATCACTAATCCATACATCAATTTACCATAGGGAGCACTTGCACTGTGGCACTGAATAGCAGTGGCACAGTGCCCAAAGCATCTATAACCAGCAAAAACACATGAGGCAACAGCAAAAAATGGAAGGGAGACCCACGCCAACAGTGACAGGTCTAAAACGTGTCCCCTCCAGCTGAAATGTGGGGAGAACTACCCTACCTCCTGGGAGTTCTCTTCACTAAGGCTGAAAAATCTGGACAGACCATCAGCATTGGCGTGTTCTGTACCAGGGCAGTGTTCCACCGTGAACTCCATCCCCTGTAGGGAAATGGACCACCTCAACAGCTTTGGATTCTCACCCCTCATCTGCATCAACCATCTGAGGGGCCTGTGGTCTGTCTGAACCCGGAAGTGAGTCCCAAACAGGTATGGTCTCAGCTTCTTCAGTGCCCAGACCACAGCAAATGCCTCACGCTCAATCCCACTCCACCTCTGTTCCCGTGGAAGTAACCTCCTACTGATGAAGGCTACGGGTTGATCTAGGCCCTCCTCATTTATCTGTGACAAAACAGCCCACACACCATGCTCTGAAGCGTCTGTCTGAACGATAAACTCTCTTGAGAAGTTGGGTGCCAGGAGCACGGGCGCCGTGCACATGGCAGTTTTCAGGGCCTCAAAAGCTTTCTGACAGGTGTCAGTCCAAATCACTTTCTTGGGCTGCTTCCTGGAAGTCAGCTCTGTCAAGGGTGCAACGATGCTGCCGTACCCCTTGACAAACCTCCTGTAATACCCAGTGAGTCCTAAAAGGCTCTCACCTCTGTCTGGGTCTTGGGGGCTCCCAAGCCAGGATGGTCTCAATCTTGGGCTGTAGGGGCGCCACCTGGCCGCTCCCAACCTGGTGTCCCAAGTACACCACGGAATCCTGCCCGATCTGGCACTTACTCGCCTTGATCGTGAGGCCTGCCCTCCGCAGCGCCATCAACACTTCCCAGAGGTGGCGCAGATGTTCTTCCCAACTGGGGCTGAACACTGCAATGTCATCCAGGTAGGCGGCACTGAACTCTTCCAGTCCAGCCAACACCTGGTTGACCAACTTCTGAAAGGTGGCAGGGGCATTCTTCATCCCAAAGGGCATAACCCGGAACTGGTAGTGCCCATCTGGTGTGGAGAATGCTGACCTCTCTCTTGCCCCATCAGTCAAGGCGATCTGCCAGTACCCAGACGTTAGATCAAACGTGCTGAGGTACAGGGCAGCCCCTAACCGATCGATGAGCTCATCAGCTCTGGGGATGGGGTGCGCGCCAGTCCTCGTGACTGAATTGAGCCCTCGGTAGTCCACACAGAACTGGAGTTCTGGCATGGCACCCGGTGCAACAGCCTTTGGGACCAAGACCACTGGGCTGGCCCAAGGACTGTTAGAGGACTCAATCACCCCTAACGCAAGCATCTTGGAGACCTCCTCCTTGATGCAAGCTCTCACCCTGTCAGTCACCCTGTAAGTTTTGTGCTTCACAGGAGGACTCTTTCCAGTGTCCACATCATGGATGCACCAATCAGTGACACTGGGAATCAGGGAGAACAAATCAGAAAACTGTCCCAGCAACTGGTGACAGTCATTCTGTTGCTCAGGGGTCAGGGTGGAAGAGAGGTTCACACCATCCACTGATCCATCTCGCTCTGTCGCCGACAGGAGGTCAGGAAGAGGCTCAGTCTCCACCTCCATTCCAGCATCTGTTGCTAAGAGAATGCCCACTTCGGACCTCTCCAAGTGGGGCTTCAGGCGGTTGACATGCAGGACCCACAAGGGGTTCCTGGGAGACTGCAAGTCCATCAAGTAGGTAACAGGACTCTTGCGCTCCACCACCTCAAATGGTCCGGTCCACTTATCCTGGAGCGCACAAGGCTCCACTGGGGCCATGACCCACACTTTCTGACCAGGCTGAAGCTCTACCAGAGTGGCATTCTGGTCGTACCACCGCTTCATCTCCTCCTGGCTGGCTTCCAGATTCGCCTCAGTGAGTTGCCTGAAACGCCAAGTCTGGTTCCTGAAGGCCAGCATGTAGCTATATACATCCTGGGAAGGTTTCCTGGGAGATTTCTCCCAGCCTTCCTTGACCAGACTCAGAGGTCCTCTCACTGGGTGTCCATAGAGAAGCTCAAAGGGGCTGAACCCTAGATATTTCTGTGGCACCTCACGGTATGCAAAGAGCAGGCATGGTAAGAGGACGTCCCACTTACGCCTCATAGGTTCCTCAAGACCCATAATCATGCCTTTTAGGGTCCGGTTGAATCTCTCAACCAACCCATTTCCTTGGGGGTGGTAAGGAGTGGTGAACTTATAAGTTACCCCACACTCCTGCCACAGGGACTTCATATACTTGGAAATGAAGTTTGTACCTCGGTCAGACACCACCTCTCTAGGGAATCCCACTCAGGAGAAAATTCCCATCAGTGCCCGTCCCACCACAGGGGCCGTCACTGTCCTCAGAGGTATGGCTTCTGGGTACCGGGTGGCATGGTCCACCAAGACCCGGATGAACCTGTTGCCCATGGCTGTCTTGGGGTCCAGTGGCCCCACAATGTCAATACCCACCCGTTCAAAGGGGGTGCTGACCACAGGGAATGGCTGGAGAGGAGCCTTCTGCTTCCTCCTACTCTTTCCACTTGCCTGGCAAGTCTGACAGGTCCTGCAGTGAGTATCTGAACTCCTGCGCATTTGGGGCCAATAAAAGTGGGTGACAAACCTCTCAAAGGACTTGTCCTGCCCCAAATGTCCTGCTAACGGCACATCATGAGCCAGCCCCAGTAGGAAGGCTCTGAAGCGCTGGGGTACCCCCAGCACACGGGCTGACCCAGGCTCAGGAACCTTAGGCTCAGTATACAGGAGATCATTCTCCCAGTAGATCCAATGTGATCCAGACTGATCACCTGCTGCCTGGTCTGCAGCCTGCTGCCGCAAACCCACAAGAGAAGGGCACTTCTTCTGCTCCATGCAGAATTCTTCCCTGGAGGGTCCTCCTTCCTGCTGCCAATGGGTCAGCTCAGGCAGGTCCCCCAGTTCAGCTCCCTGTTCCCCTGTAGGCTCCAGGGCATCCCCCTCAGGGTCTACCTCCTCCTGGACCGTTGGAACTTCGGGGGCCGGTTTCCCGTGCCCCCTGCCTCTTCTCTTTAAGGCAGGCACATGGGCCCCCCTCTCAGGCTCCAGGTCCTCTTGAACACCCTTACTGGCTGCAATGGACCGTGTGGTCACACACGCCCAGTCAGGCAGACCCAACATCTCCAAATGAGCACTTCGCTCCACCTTAGCCCAAGGTGAGCTCTCCAAATCGTTCCCCAACAAACAGTCAACAGGCATGGCTGACCTCACAGCTACTTGAAGAGTACCAGAGACCCCCCCCCACTCAAAGGGAACCTGAGCCACCTTGCAGTGGCTCTCTGTGTTGTCAGCGGCAACAACTGGGTAAAATGTATTGGGGACAACCTGCTCTTCAGACACCAGGTGACATTTGACAGCTGTCACACTGGCTCCTGTGTTTCGAAGAGCCTGCACTCTATGGCCATTGATGGTCACCCACTGCCTGTACTTTTTAGTGTTATCAGGCAGTTGGGTCCTGGGGACCACCTCACAGTCTCCTAAAGAGACAAGGGACATCTCTGCGGGACCCCACCCACCTTGGACACCCATCTCCTCCCCCAGGGCTACACTCGCCATCTGCCGGGGTGGAGCACCAGTGGGTGCTGTCTTTCCAAACTGTGGGCACTGGGGATCAACAGACTTATGGCCCACTTCACCACACTTGTAGCACCTCAGGGGTCCCCTGGGAACAGGCCTACCTGTCGGGGCCCGTGCTTCTTCTCAGGGGGAGGCTGGGAACCCTTCCCTTGGTTCCCTTGGGGATTACTTTGGGGCCCTTTCTGGAACTCCCTCTGTTTACCCTTGTCCCCCCCACTCTTCTGCTGGGGACACTGCCCACTCTTGGCGGAGTCTCCCACGTGACCCTTGTGGACTCGCGTGCTCACCCAGCGGTCCACCTCCTCAGCAAGCTTCCTAGGGTTAGTCAGCCTGCTATCAATAAGGTGCTGGCGTAGCTCTGCAAAACAATTACTTGACAAGTGCTCCCATGCAATTAAATCAAAGAGCCCTTCAAAATCATTCACTTTGCTACCCTTCACCAAACCATCCAATGCTCTGCAAAAGAAAGTTACATATTCTACCCATGTGCTTGACTCCACCTTTTTGCAATTTCTAAACCTCTGTCTATACAATTCAGGAGTCAACCCATACCTGGACATCAATGCATCTTTCATGTGGCTGTAAGAATTATGGACTTCAGAGGGCAAGTCTAACAATGTATCCCGCCCCTTACTAAGGAACCGTCCCCACAACCCCGCTCCCCAATCCTTCTCAGGGACCCGGTGGGAGGACATGGCTACCTCATAGGCCTTGAACCACTTCCCAATGTCATCATTCTTGTAAAACTCTCTAACCACATCCTTAGGTATGTACACCCTTGCTTCAACAGGCATTGACGGTGTGCTGCCACCAGAGGGAGTAATCTCTAAGCTCCTAGCTTTCAACTCCAACTCCCTCAAATTCCTCTCATGATTCAACTACATCCTTTTTTCCTCTAGGGCCAATTTCCTAGTTTGCAACTCAAATTGTAACTGCCCATTCAACTTGAGCTTGGTCAGCTCCATCTCATGCATCCTACTCTTCTCCCTGTCCTCCAACTCCTCTGGGGACAGGCCCTTGGCAGAAACACTGCTACCTACTGGGGAAGTTGCTCTCGTCCCCTCTGGACCCAATGGCCCCTCCAGCTGCCCATCTGCATTCTCAGCCCCCTCCTCATTCTCAGGGGTATTCCTTGCTTCGACCCAGGCCCTCAGCGCCTTTTGGAACTCATCCTTCTTGGAGAGACCGGTCATAGCAACTTTAAATCTTCTGCAGAAGTGCTTCAGCTGTTTCACATTGTAGCATTCTAGTTTCTCCTCTTCTCAATCATAATCAACAGAGGCTATTGATGCTGCTTTATCCATTGTGGTTAAATTTGGCAGTTCTTTGCTAAAATAAAAAATCCCAGGAAAAACAATCTACCAAAATATGTGGTGGCGTTTGGTCTGCACTCACTAGTAGTGTTCACCAATCACTGTACATGAGTCACAAATGCAAGTCCAGAATCCTCACCGCTGACCACCAATGTTAGATTTGGGGGTCTCTAGTTGGCAGAGGTAGGTACCTTTGACCAAATAGGGACCCTTGCGTCTAGTCAGGGTAAGGGGGTACACTCCTAAAATAACACCTGCTCACCCCCTTGGTAGCTTGGCACGAGCAGACAGGCTTATCTCAGAGGCAGTGTGTAAAGCATTTGTGAACACATACAGTAACCCAGTGACAACACTACAGATGGACACCACACAAGTTGTAATATAAAAATAAGTATCTTTTATATAGATTTAACACAAGACCACAAACGACAAAAATCCACAATACTGTACTTCAAAAATGGTAGAATTAGCTTAGTTCTCATTTAGATGGTCAATGCGACACTTTGAGTTCAATGTACCTTTGGATGCGTAACGCTATACAACGAAAGTGTTGCAGGGAAGGTGATGCATCGGTTCCTTACACGCAAGAACGGTGATGCGTCGGGTCCCTACTGCTGCGTAGGGGATGCGTCGGTTCTTCTCCGCATCGGGAGGTGATGCGTCGGTTTCTTACTGCGCTTCCGTGGCGATGCGACCAGCAGCGCCGCAATGCGATGAAGATCCGGTGCAATGAAACAAAATGGCGTCTTCTTCTTGATGCGACAATGATGCGTGCACGCCCGACGGCCGTGCGGCAACTCAACGATTCTTCTGAGCCGCGACAGGCCCTGTGACACGCTTCTCTGGTGATGCGGCGGCGTCTGCTGTGATGGCGACACTCTTCTCCAGGGTTGCGGGGCGCCTCGGTGATGCGATGCGACAGCGGCAGCGGCGGCATGCTTTCTCAGCGATGCGACGACAGCGGCTGCAGCAGCGACACTCTTCTCCGGTGATGCGACAGCGTCTGCTGCGATGGCAACACTCTTCTCCGGTGATGCGAGGCGCTTCGGGTGATGCGAGGGCGACAGCGGCGGCACGCTTCTCCGGTGATGCGACAGCGTCTGCTGCGACGGCGACACTCTTCTCCGGGGATGCGACGACAACAGCTGCGGCGGCGTCACGCTTCTTCATCTTGAGTCGCGCTCCCAGCTCCCAGCGACACGCAGTGTCTTAGAAGGCCCAGCTCAACAGCAGGCACTTCAATTCCCAGCAAGGGAAGGCAGGGGAGCTGGTTGGTGCAGTCTGTTGTCCCTGAGACTTCAGCAGGAGGCGAGCTCTATCTCAAGCCCTTGGAGTACTTTCATCAACTTGATGAAAGTTGATGAAAGTACACACAAAGTTCCTTTCTCCTTTCTTTGGCAGTCAGGCAACCACTGCAGGCCAATCCCCCAAACAGCACTTAGCTTAGGGATAGTCTCCTCCTCGGTTTCTCTGGTTCCTCTCCTCAGCAAAGGTTCTTCTTGTTTCCCAAAAGTGATCTAAAGTTCTGGGGTCTGGGTCCCCTCTTTTATACTCATATTCTCTTTGTTCTCTGAAGGCAGAGAGGCCTTTGCCTAGTCCAAACCAGTTCTGGTCAGTCCTGGAGCACTTTGTTGACAAGACTCCTTCTTTCCTTTCACAGTGTAGGCCAGGGACATCAGACGCACCACAGGAGGTGGAGCCAGCATTGTGGAGGGAAGGCACAGTCCTATTCAGGTCCCAGGTGCAACTCCTCCCACCCATCTACATGCAGATCTCTCTATTCAGCCCTGTGCTGACTCACCCTGCCTCCTGGAATCCCCCAGCCCCTGTCACTCACACTCCAGACAAGGAATACACAACCTAGCAGAGGCAGGCTTGGATAGTTAGGCAGGAAAATACCTACTTTCTAAAAGTGGTATTTTCAAACACAGAGGGGCCGATTCCGATCTCGGCCGGTAGGGCACCGAATCGGATTCGGCTTAACCGGATCCGATTCGGAGCCCTCTTTCCCGACCGATTCGTACGTGCGTCCGGGCGAGCGAGTACGATGCGAGCGCTTGCGAAATCGCAGACCGACTCGTACGCGGGTCCGACCCGCTCCGACCGACTCGCACGGACACTGTTCGCACCGCGCAATGGAGACGTTCCCCGGCCGGGCAAGTACGATGCGCGCCTCGAGCAGTCCGACCGACTCGCGCCGTCCGGCTCGAAAGAGCAGTCGGAGCCGGACTTTGGGGGTCTGTGTCGGACCCCCCCTGTACGCGTAGCCACGCGATTCGCACAAAGGGGGGACCCATGGCTTCCCCCTACCTGTGCATGTATGGCGCGAGTCGCATCGACGCGTACCCGCTGTAGGGGGCGCCCTTGTTTGCCTCGCACCCATTGAGTCAATGGGAGCCCGCGTACGCGTTGTACGACCGGCTCCCATTGACTTCAATGGGAGTCCGACCGAATCGAGTCCGATAGCATGCGTACGCATCGTACTCGTTCGGTCGGGCTGCTAGAGTCCAATTCGGTCGGAAATCTCTCCGGGTGCGGCTCGGTCGGAGTGATATCCGGCCTGAATCGGAATCGGCCCCAGAATGTTAAAACCAACTCCACTAAAATTAGGGGTGGGCAGAAAACTCCGCTCCGCCAGCGTAGCGGATAATGCCAGCCACCCCCGCTCCACGACCCGGTCCCTGCTTCTGAAAGCAGCCAGGCCGGGAGAGCCTCCCGGGCCCTGGTGGACCCCCGTCCCCAGCGCCCGGACCCTCGGCTGGC